>DWJK01001798.1:0-16030 GCA_018248815.1 Croniades pieria auraria
GTTGTTCAAAAGAGTATCCAGTAACGAATTCTGTTGCATTTGAAAACGCACACAGTGTTCCATTGTTGTATTTGGTTGGTACACATTTAATATTTTGAAGCATGTATATTTCGAAAAGGAACTGGTAAATATAAAAGAATTTAATATTTCAGATCGAGCAGTTAATAAAAAACACAAGCTGTCAAACACAATTTTACCTAAAATCTGTCATCCACGGAGAAACAAGCGTAACGGATAATCCAAAGAATACTGTTAGCCCGACTTGTGAACTTCTGTTGCGATTTCAAAGGTATTAAAAAACATCTTAATCTCATTAAGATTATCGATTTCGAAGATTTATAATATCAAATTGTAAAAACATAATATATTATTGGGGGAGGCCTATGTCCAGCAGTGGACTGAAATAGGCCGATGATGAAGATAATGATGATAATGGTGATGATGATGATAGTATATAATTGACTGCTTCAATAGTCGAGTGGTTGCAAGCACGACTGCCGATCGGGAGGTCAGGGTTCAAATCCCTGGTCTGGTACTGTTGGATTTTTTAGATTTAGAATTCCTAATAGTGACCCGGTGTATGGCAATAGGGCTTACCACCTATTTCATGGTACGGAAACGTAAGCTGTGAAACGTGAGAGTGTGCTACCCTCCCCTGCCTACCCCTTCAGAGATTACAGGCGTGTTGTTACGTTTTTAAAGATATTATAAATAAAAAGAAAATGATTTATCTTTCTAGGCTTTTATTTTGCGAAGGGATGTGGAAGCGTGGCGGACGAAGCACCCGCGGCGGCGTCAGGACTATCCTTACGCAATACTTAGCTCTGCTAGCCAACCACGTGCAGGCTACTGTCGACTGCTTCGTACACAACGTACGCAGGGCAGATAGTTTCCAGCTCAGAACACTTTGTGACATTATTAATGTTGACATTATTGGTGAGTAATTAACAAAATTCCTTAAATGTTTATATATTATTATCATCATAATCAGCTTGTTTCAGTCCATTGCTGGACATGAATCTATCCCAATAAGCGCCATCCCGTCCTATACTTAGTTTATCGCACTTAGTTTCTCTCTGCAGCCTTCATCTCGCCGAGCCTTCTCGAGGCAAATATTACATTTTTTAAATACATCTTAGCTACTACGGGTGCCACTACTTTGCACAGAACGTAATTATTCTAATGATTTTACTTGCATATAACAAAAACATGTTTTCCATGCCATTGTCCGTACACATATTGAAGTACACAATGATTCGGTGTGTTCCATAATTGTTCACGTAACCGTGGCTAACAGGCTACGTGGTGACCGAGCTGGCGGTGTGGGCGTGCGCGTGCTCGGCGCGCGCGCCCTACGTGCTGATGAGCGCGGAGGACACGCTGCTGCGCGTGGTGCGCGCCTGCGACAGCGCCGCCAAGGTGCTGCCCTGCGCCGACAAGCTCGAAGCCGACCTCATGGGCTGGCCCGGCCTCGTAACCCGCCGCCAAGTCGTCTCCTGTAAAATGATCAGAAAGTAAGATAATGTTACCGGTCTCGCGGTTAACGATATTGGTTTTGGTGCTGCTCTCGGGTCACAAGTTGCAGGTTTATCCGTGATTGATTATAATAAAAAAAAATAATGCTATGACCTAGTGTGGATGGATCTTTGCGAGCGAATTCATGGTATAATCATTAAACTTATCCAGTTATATAGCTACACATCTATAATTTTGCTTTATTATTTATAATATTATATATTATATATAAATTTACTAAATTTATTTTGTACTTGTGATATTTACCTTTGTTGTACGTCTCGTTACAGATGTGATTTTGACAACAACGTTAAAGGAGGTGGCGGCTGGATTATTATCTCGGGCATGGTGTACGACGTGAAGAAATTTGTCTGCGAGAACACGAACACGACAGAGTACGTCCGCAGCCTGAGAGGAACGGACGCGACAGCCGCACTCAGCGTGCCGCCGCACGCCGCCTACATGTGTCGGATCACGGCGAAACTCGTCGGCGTGTACGATGATGGGATAAAAAAACATAAGTGCAAAGTTAGTAATTCAATCGTAGAGATAATGTTCAAAGTTAAGTAAATAGAGTGGTTTGTCGTTGCTTTGTTGGAAACGGTTACATAAATGACGAAGTGTTACTTGTAAGGTCCATTTTACTTATAATTTTGTCACGGTGTCGAAAAAAACTTGATAGAAGCTATTATTTACTGACGCTGTTTCGTAACAGGAAAACGCTTCAACAATCCGCGCGTACCACGTGCTGTCGACGTGCGCCGTGCACCTGGCGCTCGGCCTGGCGCAGTGCGGCCTGCACTTGGCGCGATCGTTGCCGGAGCAGCAGGTCGAACGCGATGCCTCGAAGTATGCCGCGGCCGTGTTCCTCAGGGGTGGGCTGCAGGTAATGAGATTGATTTCTTATGTCAATATATTTATGACTGAAGTAGTCAATCGCGAAACAGTTGCATTTTGACTTTTGCAACGGTAATGTATCACACTATTTAGCAAACTTTTTATATCGAATATATATATATGAATATGTATGTATATATAAATCGCCCAAATTTTCCTGTTTGTAGCGCTTTTGATTATCTAATAAATGAATTACTAGTTACGTATTTGTTATAGACGAATCAACTAGCTAATCCGTTCGATGAGGAAAAGTCTGAAGCCCGCAGCGGGTCCTCCACCGGTGGCAACAGCCCTGCGAGTGAAGCGCCCGCAAATAATGAAGCTTTGCCTTCGAATGTGCTGAATGTGCCCCAACTGAGTGTAATCTCCCGTCAACCGAGTTTAAGAGTAAACGTTACCGTGTCCGCCGCCCGAGCAGATACGCTTCTATTTGCGTTGGCCGAGTCGAAATTACACGTAAGACGATATTTACTTATTAACAAAAATTTAAGATTTTCGTTAAATTATTTATGTTATTCATATACATAAGTCATGTTACATCATATATGCCCAATTAAAAATAATAGATATCTCTTCATTCCACATTATTGTCCGTTTATGTTGTTGTCATTACAAAACCTGGCAAGTAAATAGTCGACTATGTCCTTAACACTCATTTTGAAAAGAGATCTATGTCCAACAGTGATGTTTAATAACTGATGCTGATGATTATGACTTCTTTTGTGACTAGGACCCTCTAGCCCTTCATCTGTGGTGGGCATGCGAGCGGCGCGAGGGTTGCGCTCCACACTTTCCCCCCGAACACCCGCTGGAAGAACTGCGAAGGGCATTGCTGGCTGTTCTTTTGTATCACGCTGGGTTAAAAGAACATGCTTTAGCAATTGCTATCACTGGTACGTTGAATGAAGATATTTGTTATATTGAATTGTACGATTAATTCATGTATTTGATGTACGATATACATTGATTGTTCTTTTGTTTTGTACAGAAATGGATAAGGGCGAAGTAAAACTATCGCCTGCAATGTCAGAGATTGTTAAATGTGTTCAACAAACCAAATGGACGTTAATAAGAACGCGACAGCAGAAGTCTCGCGGTTATAAAGAGGTTAGAATCACCAATCTTTTTTTAATGAAAAAGACTAATTGGTTTTATAGAATAGATATCGTTTCAGACATTTTATAGATTTCATATCGTTTAATTTCACTAAGTACCTGATATAACGTTATTGTTTTTTTATAAATGATAATCTTCAAATGTAACTCGGGGTGTTTTATATACCTAGTATATCATATATCATGTTGGGATGATTTATCGGGATATTGGGATGACATCTTGGGATGTTTTATATATAACATTAGATGGCAACCAAAGTGATCAGTATTTATCAGCAAACTGCCTAAAAGTATAACATTTACAGGTTTGTGCTGCGCCTTTAGAAAGGGTTAGATTCCTCTTGCACGAGGTGCGCGCCGCCATGTCCCCGGCCACGGCGGCGCTGCGCGCGCGCCCGCCGCACCGCGTGCCCACCAACACGCAACGAAAGATCAGAACAGTTATGCAGATTGCCAAATGTTCATCTTTAAAGAAAGGGTGATGTGTCCATCAATATTAGACTTATAAACATACAAATGTATAAGTATATAATAAGAATATAATGTATATAATAAGTATTTCGACATTCGTTTTTGTCAACCATTTATACGTCGGTGCAACTTATTTACGTTCCTATGAGCATAATATTGTCTCGCAATTGTACCGCAAACTTATCGTTATTAAAACATTTTGTGTTTGGTGTGAATCAACGGGCTTCATTTTAATCAATAGTTTGTTAATTAATTGTTTGACGTCACTTTATTAGTTTTCATAAATTATATTGTATTTTTTATCAAATATGTTTATTTTTATAGTTTTAAAACCACAAAAGAGTTGAGGAATTTACAAAATTTAAATCTGAGCAAAAGTATGCTTAAAGCTACAGGCGGTCAAGCACAAAAAGACTCCTTGCTACTGAAATCGGCTATCGGAAACTCAGCTTCGATTTCACCTAAATTAAACGATGAAACGCCGACTAACCCCGTGGATATACAGAAAGTTCTGGAAAAAAGTGTAATACGTGCCAAAGACGCGATCCATCAACAAACCAAAATTAAACTCTTGACTAGAGAAAAACCTTTGGAGAAGGATTTTAAGAACGCTTTTAATTTTGACGATATGCGAAATGAGCTCCGCAGTGATTATAAGATGTCGGAGAAAGAAGAACTGATAGATAGAGACTATGATGATAAGACACCGACAAATGATATGTCTTTAAGCTCAATGAATGATATGACTGATAATTCTATTTTTAAAGAGTCTATAGAGAGTGAAAAACAATTGTTTCTACTGGCCGAAGACCTGAAAACTGAATTGATAATGGCTGATGAAGAAAAAGATGATGACAATTCGGAGAGGAATAAATTCGTTAATACATGGGTAGCAAAACTTGCCTGCGAAGAGAAAGGTAAATATATACGTAATATAATACAGTAAGAAAGATGGTTGCATCATTATTTTTTTTCTTTTTAATATTTGACAGATGAAGATGATGAATATTTAACATTAATCAATTTATTCAAATACTCGTTTGCAGATATACACTGGATGTTAGAGCAAGTTACGCCAGAGCAACAAACTTTGACTACAGCAATAATTGATTTCGTCATGAGTGAAGAGTCTTGCGAAATTGATACCCTAAGAAGGGCTTTATATTGTCAGGTATTATCAACGTCTCTTTCTTACTAATTTGTAGTTAGGGAATGCTTATTACATTATGATTAATACAGTGGAATCTCGACTATTTATATAGATAGATACACATGTGACTGCCTCGTTGGTCGAGTGGTTGCAAGCGCTACTGCCAATCCAGAGGTCCCGGGTGCAATTTTAATAATTTCTAGTAGTGACTCAGAGTCTGGAATTATGCCCGGTGTATGCTATTCCATGGGAATTAAACGTAACTGGTGAATCGTGGGAGTGTACTATACTCCTCGGCCCACCCCTTCGAGGATTACAGGCGTGATGTTACTTTTACATTTGATAATAAATACACAGCAGAATACAAAAATCTAAATTCATAATTTAGATGCTTAGTGGAGTTTACGTGGCACACTGTAATAATATAACAAATAAACAGACATTAACATATTGCATTGTTTTCAGATGCAAAGAGCAGAAATTAGAAGAATTGGCTATTCTATCATCAATAAAGTTTTACATGCCTCACAAACTTTCTCAGAAAGCATCAAATACACTGCCTTGACGGGTGTGTTAGGAACGTCTTTAGCTAATTCAGTGCCCCAAGTACCTCTCAGACCCACCATCCCATTGACCAGACCGCTTGATGGTATCGAGTCTGTGATACCCTATACAAAGTATATGGTGCTATTAGAGAGATCAACGTTAATGGACTTTGTACTCATAGAGCTAAAGGAGAAAGTGTTTGAAGGTGAACACATGTACCCACTGCCCTTGAAGATGAGTGCCAATTATGGAGCACATGCATTGCTCAATAAACCCACCAGGGCGAGGTAAGTTTACATCTACAAAGTTTTTATAGTAAAATAGAAAATTTTAAATGAAGAATAAAACTAAATAAACTTTTGTATTCATTATTTTAAATTCTATGAAACATACATATATGTGACATATTTAATAAGCTTTGATTTTATTATAAGTAAAAATATATTTTACGGTTAAATGCTTAACTCTCATTATGCTGGAAAAGTCTAACACTTTAGAGTTTTGTCTTTCTAGTGTTTTTTTTATTTGTAGGTTTCTAATAGCGCTATTGTCTTTGCTGGTCGAAGGGTGTTACGGTCCGGAAATAGACCAGCTCATCAACTGCGGTGCTCTTAGTTCCTGTTTAACTTTACTGAAGCAAATTGGCGGTGACGCGTCACAATATTCGTCGATAGTCTGTCCCGCAACGAAACCTAAACGTAAGTGAATTTTGAATTTATACGAGAAGCTGAAGATTGAGCTCAGTGGCGTGCTATTGCAGAGGTCTATGTCCAGCAGTGAACTGGAGTAGGCTGATGATGATTATGATGAGTGAGTTTTCACGCAGTTAGAAACAATTAATTATATATAGCGTAACATCATTACTGTTATCCCCGAAGAGGTGGGCAGCCGGGTGTAGTACACTCCCACGTTTCACCAGTACGTTTACGTCCTATTCTGGAATAGGTGGCGAGTTTGTTGCCATACACCGGACACACACATATCAGGACTTCGAGCCCTTACTATAAATTTATTAAATCTCTATAACTAGTCTAACATACACAATAAATACATCGATAGTATTCGTGGATGAATCATTGATTTTTGTCGCAGAATGTCTTATCATCTACGAAGATGAAAGAATTGGTGCACGGACTAGAGGCTCCTCGATGTCTGGACCAGAATTGGCCGCTCTTATGAAAATAGGTACCCGTGTCGTCAGAGGCAAAGACTGGAAGTGGGGTGATCAGGTGAGACGAGTCGATAAATTTAGTATCAAGTTACTCTTTTAATTATCAATTAGTAGATTGATAAACGTAACATGAAAAGAAACGTAACATCACGCGAGTAATCCCCGAAGGGGTAGGCAGAGGTGTATAGTACACTCCCACGTTTCACCAGTTAAGTTTAGGTCCCATGGAATAAGCAATGAGCCTATTGGCATGCACCGGGCACAATTCCAGACTCCGAGTCAATACTAGAAATTCTAAATTCTTTCTATAATTTAATTCTAAAATGATCAATTTAGCTTTTTAGTTTACATAGAATATTAACGAACATTGAACACAATTGTATTCGCATACCTGAGCATAAATTAATGATTCGTAAGATAAATTCTATTAAGTGATCGTTTTGTCCAGGATGGTGTACCCGGTGGGGAGGGTCGCGTTATTGGAGAACTGGGCGAAGACGGTTGGGTGCGCGTGTGCTGGGACGCGGGTGGTACCAATTCGTACCGGATGGGCAAAGAGGGCAAGTACGACCTCAAATTAGCAAGATCGCCGTCGCCACCGCCCTCAGTGGACGAGACCTTAAATGGGACACGTTAGTATTTAAATTCGACTATGTTAGAACTGTTTCTGGCTGTTTTCATTCTTATCGATTTTTAAGGAGATCTTAGTTTAGTATAAAACGAATCAGTTTGATTGTTACTAACCTGTTTGCGTTTCTAAATAATTCACGTTAAGTGAATAACTTATATTGCATTATTTCGTTAATTCTGTAGGAATATTACCTTCGAATACAGCTAAAGACGTGAGCTTGGAATGGTGGCCGGTGAATGAAGTGCGCGCGGCGTGCATGACGGCGGTACGCGCGATGTGCGTGCGCGCGGGCGACGCCGGCGCGGTGGCGCGCCGCAACGTGTGCGCGCTGCAGCGCCGCCTGCTGGCGCTTGCGCACACTACTAGCGCGGTACCGCCCATCGCGTACGGACCACAGTTGCATACCGCTCTCGTCGTTATCAGAGGTGAGTTGAGTCTCTTATACGGATCTGAGAACATCTTTTTCCTTTGCTCTTGTATCTCATGTGTAGAAAATGACGATTGTACAGCAATGTGAAGCAAAACAATATTTTTATTTTTGTATATTAGCATTACTTAACGTAATTTCCGATAAAAATAAGTTAAAAACTTATAAATCAGATTATACTTAATATACATTTATTCGTGTTTTGTTCTAGCTGGTGCATATAGTCAGGAAATGCGAATATCACTGTGTAACGATGCGTGGTTCGAGCTCTGCTACAATATATTGTCTTGTACTGATAAGACAGTTACACAGGATTTAATTTACCAACAGGTAAGCCAAGATAAGATTAATGGTAAATTCGTTTTAGTTTATTATAATTTAACGTAAAATACTATTCATTTCGAACGTCAAAAATACACAAGAATCACTCATTTGTTGTTATGGTTGCAGATTCAAATAATATGGCTATTACGTCGGATTTTGTTCGAACATAACGGTTCACCAGAATGGCGACGAACGGTATGCACGAAGCTACTGGCCCTGGCCGGTCGGCTAGGCCTTGAAACCCATCCGGGAGACCCGGCGCTCAGACCTTACGCTCAGTCGCTGTCGTTCCACCACCCTGGGTACTCGATACTTCTCAACGCAACAAGCAATGGGGATGAAGAATTTGGTAAGTCGTTTGTTTTTCATACTTCTTGGTACTAAGGATTCAAACGAGGGCGTGATTGTTTATTAATTAATTAGGATAATTATAATTGATTATTAACTAATTATCAAATGAACATAATTGAATAACATGAATGTAATGAATCAATATTTATTACAATGACATAATTTTGGAAATAGTAAAAAAATGTGTTCCAATTATCCACAGCACGTAGATTAGTCTCTTTATCCCTACGGAGGATAGATATTTATTAAACTGTAACTCAATCTGTTGTTTGCACTGTAAAATTTTAGACACCTTAAAATATAACTTATTTTTCAGACAACAGATGGCGCGCTCCGACGACGGCCAGCTACACGGGCGCCACTATCGGCGCTATCGTGCACTTGGTGCGGCTGCTGCACACCACGCCGCAGTGGCACGGGCCCATTACGTCTTTATTGCTGGAGAAAATTCAAATGGCGGCGCAAATGGTAACCACAACTGCCTTATTGTAGGTTACAGTGAGATTGATTTGTTTTGTATGAAGTTTGGTTAACGTTCATTAACACAATTCATATTTTTGTTTATTATTATTACAATAAAAGTAAAAAGAAAATGTTTAGTAAGATTTTAATTTCAAGTAAGATAGAGAAGGATAAATAATAATTCGTTGAAACACTATTCGTAAGCTGTTATGAGGAATGTGGGATATCTTAAATCTTTGTATAAATATTAACACTGTATTATGAACGAATATATTTGGATGAATTATACTTAGACATAATATGCAAAGAATTTCTTATTTTACGTAATCAGAATATTGTGAGATCTATTAATATTATATGATGTATTGTATTATATGATAAACTATATGGTGATATGATACTATATGATGTATTTTTAATTCCTTAATTTTTATTAAACTTGCATTGATCAGATTACGAACGATTGGCATTGGTCTCATACCAGTCAAGAAATGACACAATCAATGAAACCTCAGTCGCCATCAATCAATTCGTGTCTTATGGGTGAGTCACTTTTGTTTAATAATATGATTAAAACTTTTAAAGGATAGTATTATATGTATGGTTCGAAAAAATAAATTGCTGTAATAATCTAATCTTTGGGTATCTTTTCAACTAGTTGAACTTGTAGAATATTATTTAATTGATTTAATACGTATCATAATTTGACTTTCGCACAAAAGTAATTAAAATCTATATTTTATTTAATATTTTACAGCTGGAGCTCTGGGTGTAGTCGGCGGCATGGAGCCACGATTAAGGCTGGGCCAGCTGGTTACTGCAGGAACCTCTCCTCGTGTTGGGGTCATCACGCATTTGTCAGCTAGTGCGAAAGTGACCGTAATACACGATGATAATACGACCACAAAGGTTAATTATTTTCTGTTTCAGTTGTGTATGTATGTATATATACTTAGTATTGTATGTAATTTGTTGTTTGCAGCAAATATAGTTGATAAATTTAATTTTTTTTTATTGTTAATCACAATTTTTTTTCTAAATAGACGTTAAATCTTTCTGTAGCATAAAAAGCTTGTAATGCGCTACTGTTCCTTATTTTCGTACTGTTTTTAGGGGTTCACGTTAACAGTTTATCCTTGATATATTTACATATAAGTAATTATGTGGTCGCATAATGGTAATTTACATTGTATGAAGCACGGTAAATGCAATGGGTCCGTCGCGTCCAGGCGCAAGTGAGCGAGGTGTCGAGCGCGGAGTGCGAGCGGCTGCCGCAGGCGCTGGGCGGCGGCGAGAGCGCGCTGCGCGTGGTGGCGGCGCTGCTGGGCGCGGGGCCGCACGCCGCCGCCGCCGCGCCCGCGCCGCAGTCGCAGCCGCTGCCCGGTGAGCCGCCCGCTGGGCACTCCGGGCGATTCGCGGATGCCTTCGCACGTTGCTAACGCTACAGATATATCATGTCGAACAAAAGCCTGGATTTTCAGACAAAGTAGAGTCGGACGAGTTGCGGTCTTAAGTAATACTATCACCTTTGAAATTCTAATTTTTAAAAGCGACGACCCAGAGACTTACTTCAATTTCATTCAGTATAAAATTTAAGATGTCATATCAGCAATTTCTGTAACAGCTGTACCTCAATGATGATATGATTGCTCTATGGAAATTCTCATATAAAAAATGTATAATATATGGGGCAAAATAGCGCATCATTGGTTATTCCATTATAACATCGGTAGTTTTCATATTTGTCCACTTGTCGCATTCTTGCCATTTTGTTTTTAAAAACAAAAAAATATATACTATGCTTTTTCTTTTGTCAGTTGAGATCGATGTCATCGGACTCAGGCGGCAGCAAATGGAACTGCTTACGTTAACAGCGGTTCGCGGCTTACTAAACACTCGGACACGGTTACGAAAAGTATTAATGCAACCACCTGATAACATCGGTGAGAATATAAGTTTCTTAAAACACTAAATATGATGATCTAATATGATCATCATCATCATCAGCCTGTTCCATTCCAATGCTGGACATAGGCTTCTCCAATGGCACGCCACTGAGCTCGATCTACTGCTCTTCGCATCCAACCACTGCCAGCCACTTTGCGTATGTCGTCATTCCACCTAGCTGGAGGACGTCCCACGCTGCGTTTGCCAAGTCGCGGTCTCCACTCCAGAACACGTCTGCTCCAGCGGCTATCGGTACTGCGACAGATGTGTTCTAAACCGCTTATATATATTTAGGCATTCACGATCGCAATACGTCAACTTTGGGTACGGAGGGCACGCTGCTGAGGCGGCTGCTGGCGCTGGCGACGCGCCCCAGCCCGCTGGCGGCCGCGCACAGCCCCAAGGAGCTCGTGTGTACTGCTCTCACCTTAATTCAAAAACTGGCTGCCCACGTACAAGGTAACTACTAAACAATTATATCAAAAATATGTGATAACCACCATGTTCTGTCTGTACTTTCTAAGAAACTTTCAGTACATTGAAAGCCGTCTATCTCTCCTGCATTCCGTTGTTATGCGTTATTCGTAAACTAAAACTAGCGCATCTTAATTCTGACCGGTCCCAAATGATTCTACATTTTAATACAGTTAATAATTCCTCGACAGGAGACGAGAAAGATGTGGAATCTCCAATCGATATACCAGTTCTTGAAAAGAGCACCATAATGCACACTTCTATGTGTTCTTCAACAAGCAATGCTACATTGTGTAAGTTACTCTACTTGTCTATTCTTAATTGACTTTTACATAAAGTACACATTAAAACTTCATGTTACTTTCAGCCCGTAAAGATTTGAACACGTTGATCAAATTACCGCAAGTACAAAAAGTTATGGAGATGGGATTTTCGAGATCCGCTGTTCTAGCTACTGTTCATAAATTGGGTATGTTGAAAGGGTTATTTACATTTTAACATATTACATTATTAGTGCAGTACAGTACAGGATCATGTTCCCTTACAGCAAATTCCGTGCCCACAATAGAAGAGCTGGTAGGACATCTGTTAGAGTTACCATTCCAAGGCATGGATGATAAAATGAATTATGAAGTGAAACCTCACAAACCGGAAAAGAAAACACAAACCCCATACCGTTGGCGCAGTTGTTTCGCTTCCGAAGACGAGTACGCTCAATATGTATCCGATATTATAACAACGGGAATGACGGTGCGATGCAGCAAAGCGTTTGAAGATGTAGGTATCCTTTAAAAAATCTCTATTCTCTATGTCATATGCTTTTATTTAAGCTTTCGTAACATTCCTGCCGTTTGCTTCCAGATTGCGTTGGGTGATGTGGGGCAAGTCCAGAAAATTGAACGTGATATCAAGCAGAACGTCTTTTTACATGTAACTAAACGCCTTGTACCGCTGTTTCCTTAACTAATCGCCTATATATTTAATTATTGAAATGTACAAGAAATTTAATATTAACACCTTTTTCATAATTCGTATTATTATAAGGTCGTATTAAAACATTAAAACGATAAAGATTACTGTAGGGGTAGATCGTTTTAAAGTTAACGTGACTAAATGAATATTTTACCAAACAGGTGGAATGGCGGGGGCTCGATCGTGTGGCAGGCATCCGTGCGTCCAACGCAGAGGTGGTGTCGGGCGCGCCGCCCTTCATGGTCGGCGACCGCGTGCGCGTGCGCGCCGCCGTCACGCAGCCGTGCTACAAGTGGGGCTGCGTGGACCACACCAGCGTCGGTATCGTTAGAGGTTTGACACCATTTAGTGTGCCCAACGATTGATTCCTAGTATAATAAGAGTACAACGGTAGGCGATGGAACAAGGCGTTCATCACAGCTGCGGGAGTCTTGTCTTGTATTGTATATTAGTTCGTATCACACAACGTAAGTGCAGTAAAGTGCTAAATTACCCAATTCGTCAGCGACTCGTCTGTGGGCAATGTATAGAAATTTTCTAGGCAATTGTCATTAAAACATGTACATTGTATGTTTGTGAGTACCATTAAAGTAAATGTTCAAGTATTATAAAGACACTATTAGAAATGCTAAAAGTGGATTGTCTCGCTTGGTCTTCCAGAAACAACTCATAGTTTATATGAATGGTTTTGAATGTACCAAGTATAATACAACTTGTACCGTACTATACTTTTAGAAATAGCGAGTAACGGTCGCGAAATGACTGTCGATTTCCAACAAGATCCGTCATGGACGTGCGAAATGACCGAAATGGAACTAGTCACAGATAAGTGTAAGTATATCGAGTGCTGATTATTCTTAACGAAAATGTGTTTATAGTATGCCTGCTACCGACTTACGCAAAGAATGCCTGAAACGTATGCTTACTTAAAGTACGGCTATGGTGCCTGAGAGACAATGATGTATTTTGAAATGGGTATATTTTGTCGGCTAGCCGAGTGGGGCGACACGGCGGGCGGCGTGGCGGTGGGCTGGCGCGGCGTGGTGCGCACCGTGTGCGTGTCGTCGTGCCGGCCCGGCCGCGGCGCGCGCCGCCTGCTCGACGGCCTGCCGCACACCTACTGGCAGAGCGGCACCGGCGCGGGCGAGGTACACTACCATCTACTGACAACTTCACAACTCCACAACTTTTCACCTAACATGCTCCATGTCAGTTTTAAGTTTGGCAGTGCTGCTTTTCTAACTTTTAAAATAAATTTTAGAGGCAAGAATGGGATTCTTGACCAGTTAAGGACAATCCTTATAATGTAGTGTTACCTCGTTGCCCCCAGCACTGGATTCGCATCGAAGTTCGTAGCGGAGTGCGCGTCCGGCGGCTAGGGCTGGGCGTGGCGGGCGGCGTGCACCTGATCTCGTCGCTGTCGGTGCGCGCGGGGGACAACTTTGAGAACATGGGCGAGCTCAATAAGGTGATCTGCGCGCCGCCACCCTTCTTCATCAAGGAACGCCCGCCCATGCATCTCGCGCAGATACAACTTGTAGCGGACTGTAAACAGGTGAGTTATTACTAAAGAAATCGAATGTAGTATTTATAAAAACATCGAATGCTCGCCGTTTGATTTGAAGAGGGTAATGTGATAGTTTTTATTCTCTCAATTTTTTTTTCAGCATTATCCATGCATAGAAATTCTTATTCAACAAAATTTCAAAACGAACGCTGACTGCAGGGTTCACGGTCTATATATCAATGGCTTCAGGCCCAACCCCCTTTACGGTGAAGCGCTAGCTGTGAGTATTATATTATGAATTTACAAAATGAATCATCACACTTGGAAACAAGCTCGCAGTATAAAAACATAAATACAAAAGATTTTACCACGCACGAATAAATAACCTGTTTAAATGCAGGATTGCTTTTTTGGTAAACAATTTAACAGAAGAAAATTCACAAAACTTGTTGGTTTTTACGAATTGCAATACATAGTTACATTAAATAACGGTCATATGTATTTTAGAGCATGAACTTCGTAGCCGAAGATTGGATAGAAAAAGAAACAGAAGCGCCAGCAGTATCCGTTGATAATTCTCCACCAACTTTACCCGATGATTGCCCCAAAGTAAGTCGTAATAAATAATTCATCTTAATTGTGAGACTATTACATATATACGTAATAGTTAATATTTAAAATATAGCTCCCATTTGTTAATAATATTGTTAACAGTGACAGTTAATAATGGTACTAGACTAATTTACTTCAAAACATCATTTTTCAAATCGGAATCAATATTTACGGAAAATTGACACTGTTGTTGACATTGCAGGTCTATGTTTGGGGATTAAATGATAAAGATCAACTGGGCGGTGTGAAAGGATCGAAAGTCAAAGTGCCTGTGTATTCGCCCGTACTGAGCGCTCTGCGACCTGTTCACATAGCTGGTGGTTCTAAGACTCTTTTTATTGTGTCGCATGACGGGAAGGTGAGATATTAATTTTAAGAGAACATGAAAGGTTTCACAATAAAATTGTGGCAGTGTTTATTTTTATGCCGTGCTTGTTTAAATTACTCGTTACATACGGCGTCAATCGCTTAATTGAGATTATTTGTCTTTATAGTTTAACGGTGCAGTATTGCGGGCTCGGTGAGTTCTGACAGAACTGTTGTTTTATATATCTCTCAGTTGTACGCGTGCGGGGAAGGCACAAACGGGCGGCTGGGGCTGGGCAACAGCAACAACGTGTCGACGCCGCGGGTGAATCCGTACCTGTCGCATGTGCTCGTGCGCCGCGTGGCCGTGCACTCGGGCGGCAAGCACGCTCTTGCTCTCACTGCTGATGGCAAGGTTAATTTATTTGAATTTACGCCTCTTGTGCTCCTTTGTATTGGAAATGCCATATACTCAATACTTTGTAGATATTATGAACGCTTATAAGTATCATCTCCTTGACTGCCTCGTTGGTCTAGTGGTTGCAACCGCAATTGGTGGTCGAGAGACCTGGATTCGATCCGAAGGTCGGGCACTATTGGGCTTTTCTAACTTCAAAATGATTTATGGCCGGTGTGTGGCAATAGGCTCACCACTTATTACATGATAGGACGTAATGTGACAAATGCGGAATAGACTAGATTGTTAAGATTTTTTGCAGGTTTATTCTTGGGGTGATGGTGAAGACGGCAAACTCGGACACGGAAATCGCTTATCGTTAGACAAACCCCGGCTAATAGAGACGCTTACAAGCGAGATAGTTGTCGGCATAGCGTGCGGCTCGGAACACAGCGCGTGTGTCACCGCTAGAGGTCAACTGTACACCTGGGGCTTGGGAGAGTATGGCCGGCTTGGCCACTGTGATGATGTAACACAGTTAGTACCGAGATTGGTGAGTTATTAAGAATAAATTCATCTGCAGTATTCACCTTTCTTGATTCTATTAGTACTCTATAAAAAGATAAGAATGAATGAAGATAGTGATGAATGTAGAAGAAAGATGTCGAGTTTTTAAGGATATAATAATAATAATAATCGACCCATTAACATTCCACTGTTGGAATATGGGTCTCCTCTCATATTGAGAGGGTTAA
>DWJK01001799.1:0-16026 GCA_018248815.1 Croniades pieria auraria
CCTCTCAATATGAGAGGAGACCCATATTCCAACAGTGGAATGTTAATGGGTCGGTTAAAAAAAAAAAAAAAAATGTATTTTAATTGGCTGTAATAGATGTGTATCTCTTTTTTTTTAAGTATGTTGCTTGCATGGATTTTGATTTGGTACTGGTAATGTTTATATAAAGAAGTAACGAAGATTTGTAATATTTATAAATAAAATGTCTAATAAATAAATTAGATTAAATTAAAAAAAAATTGTTTAATTGTCAATACATACATATTAGACGGTAGAGGGTAGAAAACAAAGTGGACACTTATAGAAGTATATACGAGTATATTTTTTGACATAAGAATCTCAATAATGTTTAAACTCAGATTGCTTTAATGTTAGTGAACGAATAGTAATATTTGTTTCTGCTCGTGTGTGTGCGTGTGTGTGGTGTGTGTGTATTGACTGCGTCGTTGGTGTAGTGTTGCAAATGCGACTGCTAATTACGTATCCTGAGTTCAAATCCCAGATCGGGTACTATTGTATTTTCTAACATAAACTGTCTAATTTAGAAAAATACAATAGTACCCTATCGCCATGATCATCGTAAAGAACATATATCTTTGCTCATGTCTTACACTACACCATCATTCACAGTACACAGTACATAATATCTTACAACTGTATTAATACAATCTATATATGTATTTACATAGTTTCAAATTTAAATAAATTATACGTTACATGTATAATTAACTGATATCATTACAATGATGAATTATAGTTCATTATGAAGTGGAATGTCAAAAAAAGAGCTCACTAATTATGTTACATCATGAAACCTTAATAATGGGCCTGGGTAGCTGTTTACGAGCCTTAATACGGGCCAAAAAATTATAGTCATCAAAGGACATTAACTAACTTGTCACACTACAAGCGTATAAGCGATACGCGATTTTGTAAAATATGTAAATATAATGTGATAAAGATGTTAGTAAGTATATTAGCAAAATATAATGCGCTGAGTAAGCAAAACTAGTGTGATATGAGATGGAATAAACAGCTTTCATTTAAAGAGATAAATAAAAATACGTATATTCATCTAAAGAATATGGCTTAACTCTCTGAGACGCGACTGCTATTTAACAGAGAAACAACAATACGGGTCGGTAAAAAAAGTCTAAAAAATAGGTTTTAAGTCTAGATCCAATAAACTGTTGGGCCCTTGATAATGTCTTACGTAGTATTCAATCAAAAATCCAAATGTTCCCATAAAATATAACCACCACAGTTATTATAACTACCGTATACTATTTGAAATATTCTACGTTTTAACTGGCGTGCAACTTTGATTAGCACAAATATATATGACTGTTTGGAATGTTCACTTTGCATAATTGGGAGGAAGAGGAGTGCTGAAAAACAGCGGTCGATACATAAAATATTTACGGAAATAAAATATTTACGGTAATAAAATATTTACGGTAAAAATTTCATTAAAAATTTCAACAATGTCTACAGCATCACGATAAAACATATCTAATTTCTAATCAACAATTTTCACCAGTATCTTTAAAGCTATATTCTCGCTTCACGCCATTCGTTTCGGATACAACAAGTGTTTTACTATGCGAGGTAATACGATAAAATTCTCCCCATCAAAAGACATTTAAACCAGATTTTTTCGTTGGTAAATATGAGTCTTGGTATAAATGAGCGAGGGAAAGATTTATAGACATCGGGTCACAGAACGATTACAAGTAATTGCGATGTTTTCTTCGACGTTCATTAAATTTCGAGGGGATTTCGTTGATAAAGAACAGTTTTATATTTAATAATATGTATGTACGAGTTAATGTGAAAGGTGGGAGTATACTATACTACCCCTTCGAGGATTAAAGGCGTGAAGTTACGATACGATTACGAATTTTACACCTAATAATATTGAGGGTAGTTGCATAAATTTCATCACGTGAAATATCTTTGTCCAGTATTGCCCTGGTTTTATTTATAGCATGGACATGTATATATCTAGCAACGTTTAAAGATAAACTTTTTCTTTATCGGAAGATCTAATAACAATTTAAAATGGGTGAAAATTTTAAATCATTATTAAGTCAATAACGTATTACAATATGCAAAAATGCAGTAATCTATTTTGCCTGCAATAAACCTGTCTTTTGATTTTAATATAGAATACATCACCGTCGTCATCATCATCACCATCATCGTCACCATTAAACCCTTTCATCGACACAAATCTCTTTTCAAACGACAACGAACTAAAGCTTTAATCAATGTATAGTATAAAATATGACGAATAATTAATTCTCAAAAAAATCTCACCGATGTACTGCCACAAACTCAAATGTAAAAAAGAAAAAATATAAGAAATCCACAAATGTCATGATCAATACAAACACACTCTCTCATAACTCACACTCAATATTTATACACCTGTACGACTTATCCCTTAATCACGTACATCCAGCAAGAGATTTAAACTTTCCTGGAAGACCTGTAACCATCATTTTACAATGTCACATAAATAATGTGTTCAATACCAATTTAGTACCGACGAAGTGAGTAAGCGAAATGGGGTGTTTTGTGAAATGTCCGACTTAACTTAATCTAATATTTTTTTGACCTGACAAATAAGCAGAAGGTGCACCTGACGGTAGTTAGTTACTGTCACCTATGGAAGGAGATATATTTTATAAATTTTGTGTATGTATCATTTACCATCTAAAATAAATGTAGTGATAGTTAAATTCGTTAAATATATCGTGGAAATCATTAAAATCGTTAAAGAAATCGATATTGTTAACATAGTTAGGATTATTGGTTCAAAAACTCCTTAAAATCTAATATCGAAACAGTCAAAACCAACCTTAGTAGCCCAACAACATCGAAGAAAACGGCAGTGTCAAAACAAATTAAATTTTCATGACGCAATTTACAGCTGAACGCAAAGGTCAGAAAACGAAAGCTCGCCTCCAGCGTTCAGACAGACAGCCGTGTGACGTAACACTTTGTTTACCCGTCAACCATTAATGAAAATGATAAATCATTTTCGTGTTCATTAAATTTTATTCCACAATTTATTGGGCGTAAAAACTAAATTAACGTTAAGTTTAAAGCTAAGGCTACTTTCTCATGAAACACACTGTATGTTTATTACTTTAAGTATTATTGTTTTATTACAAACAAATACGTTAGCCGCGTACAAGGTACAGACGGACGAATGTACATATTAATTTATTTTATATTCATTTCTCATATATGTAAGGTATTGTCGTTTTGCAAATGTAGAATAAAAACTATCAGACGTAGTGTTCTTGGTGGTCAGCATTGTAGACTTCTTCCTTTCCATTCCGAGGAAAGAACCTTGTCCAACAGTGGAACGATAAATCTGTTAATAAAAATTTATTATAAATTCGAATGCTTAGACATAACAGAAATGATATTATTGTATCTGTCCTCGACCAGAACTATATCCACAGATACTTGTTAATTCTTGAAAATCATTTGCATCCCGCAACTGCTTTAGAGATAGTATAAAGCAATTGAACCGCCGAACAGATTCTAATGAATTTTAACATATAATAGTTTTATCTTCTTAATGGAATGTTTTATTCTATTTTCAACCTATTTTATACCTGTTCAATGTACTTTATGAAGTGTTTAATTGAATTGTTCATCGGCTACTGCCTCGTTGGTCGAGTGATCGGGAAATTCTAGTCGAAATCCCAGGTCGGGTACTATTGGATTTTTCTAATTTAGAATTTCTAGTAGGGACTCGGAGGCTGGGACTGTGCCCTGTCCATGGCAACAGGCTCACTCCCTATTTCATGGGACTTAAATGTAACTGGTGTAACGTGCGAATGTACTACACTCCTCTACCTACCCCTTCGGGGATTATAGGCGCGATGTTACTTTTTTTTACGTTTTTGTTTCCTTAGCACCTAGCACTTAGTTTAGTTTGATTATCACCATTAACAATCAACATTTATCATCCAAAGTCTATACATCTTATAATCCAAGGTCTATAGAGAATGTCTATAGAGAATCACTTGTACATAGCGCAATTTAATCATCCAGTACCTATAACAGCCCTCTTACTAATTCACCCGTTTTACCTCCCCAATTTAAACTGGTACCTTTTCATGTACGGACACAAATTCACTGTTAAACACATAAAGAAGGAAACTATAAAATGTCCGTCCCAAAAAAGATAACAAAATGTGGGTACCGAGAATTTTTTCATACGCTCATTGGCGTTAAATGAGAAGTGGGTGAATGTCAAGAAAGACTAAAGACTTCGATGCAGGCGCAGTCAATCTTCTTGTTACGTCATTAGCTCGATTACAAAGTTGTATAGCGAGAGGGAGCCGGGAGATCCATCCCTCTCTATCGCACCCGCGCCAATCGAATTTAATTACCCCGTTCGGAGACAGTTGATTTACGGGCCGGTTAATTTGAAAGTGTTGATTTAAACATCGTGAAAGCAGACACAGAAAATTGTATTTATCAATCAATTATTTATCTCCTAAAATAAAACATTAAAAAGACTAATGATCGATAAGCGAGTGGAATGGGGAAAAGAACTATAAAGCTTTGTATAATGTTTCCCAATTAAAACCTGTCATAGATTAACCAGCCAGAGAAAATAGTAAGGTGACATGCCACATGGAATAGCAAAAAATTCAAGATTTCTAAGCTTATACTTAAAAATAATGTGCATATTACAGTCCCTGAGCTATTGCCTGTTATATAGATGACTTTTACATAAACAGCCATATCAAGAAGTGATAAAAAAACCCTCCCATTCGATAGGCCACCTGTTCGTCCGATTGTTAAACCCTTAAGTACGACAGAACTGCATAAAACGTTTAAAATTTTTACATATACAAACACAAATCTCTTATAACTAATTTTATATTGGTCATACAATTAGAATTTTCAGCACTGAATTCCGTTACCTGAACAAACTTATTAACCTTAAATTGGCAAAGGAATATTTTTTACGTTCTCCCTAATTCAGCTAGAAAATATTATTCCTAGGTACCTCTTTACAAAATTGCGTTTTAAACTTAAATATCACTGGCTAACGGTGAAGGAAAACATCGCGAAGGAACCTGCACACCTTAGAATTTATACAAAAAAATTTTAAGGTGTGTGAAGTTTGTCAACCCACACTTGGCCGGTATGACAGACTGGCTTTAATCCTTTCATTACGAGAGAAGACCCATATTCCAACAGTGGAATGATAAATGGGTCGATTATTATTTATTATTATTATTAAGTACCAGGAACAATTTGTTTATAATTACTGATGTATAAAAACAATGCAACTAACGTATTAATAATAAAATATCCTATTTGCATTCTTGCCATAACTTATTTAATATAATTGTGCATAAGTGTGCAACCCTGCATGTATGAATAACACATATATAATTTATATATTAACATTTAATTTCAAGCGTCGTTAGCACGTAAATCGATTTTATTGCTCGATGCGTGCCCGAGAGACCTCAACTAATACTATACTACAGAATAACATAAAATCACGCTTGTACTCCCCGAAGGGGAAGGCAGAGGAGTGTAGTACACTCCCACATTTCACCAGTTACGTTTACATTGCATGGAATAGGTGGTGAGCCTATTACAGATAAATAACCATATTCCTTCTTGTTACAGACTTAGCCGCGTTACGACAACTGCTAGAGAGCGAGACGGGTGGTACGACTTGTCCGAGTTGTAACATGCCCTTTGACAAGGGTAAAAAGAGAAAGCTGATCGACACTTGCGGTCATGAGCGATGCTACTCTTGCATGTTTCGGAACGAAGCGTGCCCCATTTGCGCCAGAAACAGCCAAGGCAAACGACAAACCATGGAACGGTACACGCCTTCCCCCCAGCGGCCGGCGGAACCCGACTGGCAGTCGCCAATGCGCCTCCCAAAACCACCGAAGCAGCCCTCAAGCTTAGCGCAAAGCTGCCCAACACCACCGCACACGCGGAGAAGATTCTTCCTCAGCCCGAAATCCCTCCGAAGCCCGTTCGGACAACGCAGCGCTCGACATTCACATGAAAATCACGTCCCACTATCAGGTAAACTATTGCACGCCATCTCAAATTTGCACACTAATAGGCGCGAGTGAGGTAGCGGCATTTGCACACCGTTGCGTAAACCTGCAGCACACGCAATGCGCATCAGTTCATTGATGCCATACTCGGCGGAATTGAATCTTCATTCACTAGCCTCTCACTTTCCTAGTTACTTTTATACACCATTCGTGAACGTGGAATCCTCCGGTCGTAAATAATGGTGAGTGACAGTTGCGGCACGCTGCGCCCACGCAGCGCCCGCCGGATGTACGTAGGGGTTCCGCAAAGGACCGGTTGTAGTTACCTAGCGTATTTATTAGCTTAGGCACGGATTGACTTTTGCAACGCTGCCCGCGCAGACGGCGGGCCGCTGCGAACATTATCTCAGCATCTGTTACATTTTCTATTTCCATTAATTACATCATTCTAGTCCACGTCGAAATATGTATGAAGTGACTCGATCACAGCTGTGGTTTCTTAATAAACTATTAGCTGCGATTCGCCACGATACTCGCTACTGAGCTCTATCAGTTGTAAACGTTTCTATATAGGAGCTCTAATAATAACGTCTTCTCAGATTTGTTATCTTGAATGATCGTTATTATTGCCATTAGAATAATAAATTGGACTGCACAATATTTATGAGAAGACATAGTAACATGATTGAGTAACGTTCCCATAAGGCTATTGATAGGATCCACTATATTCCAACAGGACTACCAGAAGAAGGTCCCCGGAGTGCGGCGTGGCCAAGTCTGGTGTTCAATAAAATCAGATCGCTGTGGTCGGCACACTCATCAGTTCCGCAGGGACTCAACCAGTTAACAGGCACGGAATATCTAAGTCGTCGAAGGAATGTAGATCAGAACTCGTACATCGCCGATTCTTCTTCTTTAGTAGCAACTTAAAAAATAACATATATCGAACATTTTATAGCTTTGAAGCGGATTATGACATGATATCTTTTTTTATAGATAGTGACATCCAAATATTTGTTGTAAATTTTTTGTGACCGTAACATTCTTGAAGTCTGCCAATGATGAATTCGTTCCATCAATTGTAAAGAATAAAGCTTCTAAATCTGTTCACGTTAAACAAATACCTGAGACGGTATTCGATCCACATTCCTCCGAGCCCAAACGGGCACGGTCGCGCTCGATTTTTGCACATCTTTTTGCCTGTTTGCGTACATCGCCAGCCGCCTCGGCTCATTTGATGCACAGCTTTTTATCAAGACCAGTTTGGATTTCGTTCGTTTTGCATCTGTGTGTTTAATTTGCGTGACTATTTGTAGGTGCTTGAGACTCCGTATCACCGGTAAAAGTTTTTAATTTATCTGTTTGTAACATAACCGTTAACTCATTGGCTATCGATGTTATATGGAATGACCACGCAGTTTTGTCATACTTCACCGTCGATTGAAGCATTAGAAAACCTTTGAATGAATGTAACGTTCCACGCATGACTTGCAGATTCTCTGGGGACATCGTGAACAATACTACTATCTACCTAATAGCCATAATCCACTTATGACATAAACACTATACTGTGGGTAAATAAAATTTCACTTGATATAATTGGATGTACGTAAAACACAATAAGATGATGATCTAAGAAATCACTGCTTGTATTGTAAAGTTAATTCTTCTTGATTTCAATTAAGACGATATCCACAAGTTGATAAATGAAAAATCACCTTCAAGTACATTATTAATAATATACTCACATGTAACAAAAACTGCAGTGGTATAGGTATATCTGTTTAGACTCACATCTCAATTACAAAAAGCAATTATCATCAGTGTGGGAATCATCATTAAGAATCTCATAAGTTGGTTTTTGTATCAGATCAAATTATTATCTACCGATGTTCAAAGCATTAGGATAATCTGTATTTTTTGTGCATTTTTTCTAAATCACGTTAACATCGCTGTACACTTTTGGAAATGCTAGTTCTCAATAGACGATGCGATGTCAAATTCCTTCCTTGCTTCATCAATACCGAAATCGCCATCGTCTTGTGTAAAGTTATTGACATCTAATTCATGTTTAACAAATGCAAATATATTAATATCAATGAATACATTTCACGGACCTACGCACTATTTAACCCACATATTTAAAGCAACTACATCAGCATGTAAAATATCAAAATGTTGTACATAACTATGCACACTTATAACATCACATGATGGTTAACTCTCTTATGTCTGGTAATCTGGTAATGGTGAGACCTTTGACGACAAATTACTATGAAGCGGACTCAACTGCTATCTTATCCTTAACTGATACCAAATCTTAATTGGTTCTTGCGACCATACGGACTAGAGTATGTTCCATGGCCGTACGTGGTGGAGTGTGTTTCATGTTCCTACCAGATATACATATACTGTATGATTATAGTGTAAAATTTATATTGAAAATAGAAAATACTTCGGCGTTTCAGCTCAATTTATTGTTGAAACCAAATTGTTACAACGAAACGAAATGTACGTATGTACAGAAAACATCATTTATTAATGTTTTGTTAGATAAATTTGCTGGTAACAAATACAATGAGTACGTTTCTTAATTATGGTGTCACCATTGGAAGTTAGTGCAGCAGATTCGAGTCTCAATTCACCTAATCTGGAATATAAACCCATAGTAATTTATGAATCTTTTATAATGTAGAAGTAATAAAGCCATCGCCTAGACTATTGTTGTTAAGCGCATAGTAGCTGAGAGTCAACCTGCTCTTGGTCTAACAAGTATTTCTGCTTGACTGAGCTTCACTTCATACAGGAATATACATAAACATATTAGAAGTGTTTTGCAACAAATGTTGCCATCTGGTCTCTCCAATCCATATATCTCCAGCATAATGCTAACTCTCTAGCATTCCACCCGGTACAGAAAGCGCTGTATCTAAATAAACTGCATTCAGTAAACATTGACCAAAAGGTCGCAGTGTCAAATAACTATAGTACAATCCGAAACTAATGTTAACATTATTGCCATTCGAAATTTGAATCCTAAACATATTTAAATTTGACAAAAAATTAATTTTAACGAATATGTTTTAATTCTACTACATTAAATCGCACAACAAAATGTTGAAAAGGTAGTTACAAAATGTAGGAACCAGATCTATCCAGATTTAAAGCATGCATACGAACATTAATATTGTAAATTGGTCGTGGTACAGATAAACATGTCATAGCAACATTTGCCAACACAACACATAACTTTCTACCCAATACGCACTAAATCTGGACGTGGTTTGAGAATGCTGAAATGCAATGAGACTATCACCGTTTATAGATTGCTCAAGTGTGAGCAAATTCGATTTGAACGACAACAGCACGATCACGATACGGTCACGACACGACTAAATTCAAATACGAATGTGACGTTTACAAACCGTAGTGTTTTGTAATATTGACGTTTTGTCTGTTTAGTGTTAAATACAAAGTGAACGTCCAAACTTTTTTAAATTCGTCGTACTGTGAATAAATTAAATTACTATTATTATCTAATGAAAATCTACGAAATTTTATTAATAATATCACATTTATTACCCATATATCACTTTACAGTAGTTCTATTATGTGTTATTACCATCATTGGTTTTTCGGAATCTCAAAAGCAGCATATCTAAGTCGCTTCCGCAGAACAATTATTTTTTCTTTAATTATAAAATGTGGTTTCTTGCTATATTAACTGTTAATCAAATGAATTCATTAAAACCTATATTTTAAGAAATGGCTGACGTGATATCAGATTTCAATACGACGTATTCGTCGTACTGTTATTACGACCTTGATTGATCGTGTCGTACTAAATGAATTATCGTGATTTATAAAAGTGATTGTTAAGTACATTTTAACACGCCGTGTAGTTACATCACCAGTGTGTTCCCAGGTGATACGCAGCTTATAATTTCCCAGTATTTTGACGAGAGGCTGACTAATTATTTATTGTTTATGGTCATGCGAAAAAGATAATGAATTACATGGTAGCTAATGCAATATTATGAAATTTGAAATTCCACGTCACGTCTAATATAAGGTTTCAATATTTATGAAATTTTGGTTAAATTATCACAAATATAATAAGAAATTAAGCTAAAAATATTTCACAATAATTTGCGAATATGGTATATCCTAATGCAGTAGGAACTCTCTTCGTCCCACAAAGGACATACATATACTCAGACCAAATAATGTAAGGCACGAACTATCATAGTACACTCATCATCATCATCATCATCAGCGTGCTCCTGTCCACTGTTGGGCATAGGCCTCTCCATTGGCACGCCACTACACTACCAACCCTTATTTCGCTGTGATGCGTCGCATCCTTAACCCCTTAATGCACAGTTTTTTTAAACAGACCGACTAAAAAAGTCTTTTTTTATTTATGTAAAAAACTATTTAGAACGTCTTGTAAAGAAAATTGCAAAAATACAAAAATAATCAAATTTTTTATTGCAATTTTGGATTTTAATCCACTTTGCAGAAAATAGTCGAATATTCTATGTTGTACAGTTAGGCCAGTTAAGCGCGCTCGAGTTAACTGGAGGGTGCACGTTAAGGGGTTAAGGTTCTACACTCTAACATTGTTAGTTCGCCAACATCTTCACCATCAACAATTGTATCCTTCCAATGTTGGACTCAAGTCTGCTGACGGAATAACAGCGTATGATCCAATAAGTTGCTGCACAAACCATATCCGTATTACCACACTTTACACGCGTTCACAATTACTTTAAAAGTCGTAAAATTGCCCTTAAAGCCATCTGTTGCGTTTTTCGGACTGTCCACTGTTCGGGTAATTGTTCAGCCTATTGTAAGTTTAACGTTATTGCCCGATAGTTCACTAATTATGGTCGTACCGTATCGTTTCCGCGAGTGGGTGTAAGGTCGCATCTGTTCGCTCTTTGTTCACGCAAGGTTCCACGCCCTCGTGCCCGCACGAAACCCGTCATGTGTCGTTTGTGTGACAAGAAAGCTGTGCGTGGATATCGTCAAGGTCGCATAAACAAATACATAATATATATGGCAAGGACATATGCTGCTATATTCCATGGTGTCCGCTCCTAAAGACTTATCGGAAAGAATTGTGTAGTTCAGTAACTTCGGTTTCACATATTATACATCTGCCTGGTCATATCGAGGGTGGGTTACAAAATCCATTCCCATTTAAAATATTCCTTTAGTGTCCCTACGCATTATAGTTGTCTGGAATGTTTTGGATGAAGGTAACATTCTCCCGACAGATGTCGCTATTTTTACGTACCCTACAATCAGTAAAGCACTAACCCTAAGAGACAGTAACAAGTGTATTACTGACCCTGACCATAATTTGAGACTATCTGCCTAGGATCTATCTATTAATGCTCCATAATCGTAGCCATTTCGTACCAATAAATTATCAATCACAGTATTATTTGTATTTTTTCACTTATTATTTATTATTAATATATAGATTCCAATACATATGTATAGGTACATATGTATTGGAATTCTTCTATCTACATTCATCCGTAAAATCCTCTTTAAGCAGCTTTAGAATAGTATGACGCTTGGGCGTCCACAAGCTGTCATGAACATAACGGTGTATAACAATATCAAAGAGAAAATACCATTGAAAGGTCAGAAACAATGCATGCCGTCAAACGTGAAGACGTAACAATTGCATCATATAGAATTATGGCGAATAGACTGATGCGGGCGCACTGCAGTGTTGCGGCCAAGTTCGAACTACATATCAAAGTCGAAAAGAGAAAAATCCCCTTGAAAAATCCACAAGCTAAATGTTATTAATTATCACCCTATCTAAATCTTTCGCTGGCCATAGACCTCCTCTGAAGGGTGTTTGTCCATAATCTCCACGCTGGGCATGCGGGTTTGAAAAGGTAACTACAAAATAATGTATATTACAATAGAAAAACGCAACTAAATGTTCAGCAGTATAACACAAATGAACAACAAGTAAAGTTCTAAATGGTTCAATAATACGTATGTTCGACAGTCACCTACCATCCAAATCAATCATTCCGAGTGAACGCCTCTAAGCGTGAACCGGCTACCGTCGCCTTGGTCGTCGCCACCACTGGGGGTCCGGCGCGCAATTGATTCAACACACGATTTAAAAGGCTTTGTCATGGTCATGATCAGGGTACCGCAAGGTTGATGAAACAAAAGGTCTGCAGATACATAAAAAAAATATATGCTATATGGCTATATACGATTTCGCAGTTTTCAAAGAAAGAAGAAAGAAAATACATCTATTTAAAATTAGCACTCATTTAAAGGCTAAGACTAAAAATGATTTATTATAACATAAAACGAAAACAATTTAATAAATACCTTCCCATTGTAAATCTCTCTTTATAAATGGTTTTAGCAATCCCAATGTTTTTGAACATATCTTTACAAAACATATATAGTAATCTATGGTGGTTCTTCGTTATTCGCACTGACCAAAAAGAAAGTACTAACACAAAACAGCAACGGTCCACACTCCTGAGGCAAACAAATCACGAAAACTAGAAAAGCAGTCCAAGAAATGTCAAAGGTAAATATAAGATAGCAAGGATGTACGGAACTGCCGAACATTGGTGCATTACTTGGCCCACCTCAAACGCCTGAATAAGCATGTTGTTCCACAGCTTGCCTTTTACGATTTAGATACAATTGGATACAGTCATGTCGAGCTATCGTATCTTGTATCTATCTGTTCGAGTTCTTGTCTGACCCGAGATTATGACTTAGTGGCTTGGATAACACTTTTTTGCGCGTACCTCAATTTGATTTCGGCTAATACACGTTGATTTAAATCGCGTGGATAGTCTACTGTTGTCTTAATATCGCTTTCAGTAAACTTTGTGCTTCGTTAGCACGCTATATAAACTGGAGCAGAGTGGCAGAAAATTGTTTAATTTCTGCTTTTGTCGGAAGGGCATGCATTTTATTGGGTTTATGTACACAAATCCGGTGTATTAAAAAAGCTAAATTCACAAGTAGAACTGTGAATGATGCGTACGTTATAAAAATCGCACAAAATAATAACCTATTAGAATTTCTTGTAGCGGTCAAAAGAGAAACAAAAAGAGAACAGGCAAGATATTATCACTTCACACACATTGTTAACGACATTGAAAAATGATCTGCAATAAATTATTATGAATAGATACTAAATCCTCATCTTCCCGTCTGACGCAGTGATTGCAACTGGCATCGAACCGCGAACCTGATTCAGGCGTGGGAAAGCTTAGTTTTTGTGCCCGGTTACATCCCGAACGATCGATGGGAAGTACATGGATATAGAAAACTTAGAAAAGCCTAACGTTAAATTAAAATCTAAACATTTAAGGCTAAAACTTTTAAATTTTTATTAATTCGTTTGTTTTTTATTATTCGTCTCAAGGTTGAGGTAAGGCAAAAAAAATATCTACTAATCTATTTATGCGGTTGAAAAAAGAAATAAGGAACAAAAAGCACCATAAAAAAATTAAAATATAATAAATAATTATTTATTTAAATACACCAGACCTCAGTAACCTTGACAATAAGCAAATAATTTAATTACAGGGTAACGATATGTTCCTAGATTTAAATAACGGAACTCGGAAAAAAACGTGAAATGGAGGAACTAGCGACCCATTTAAACTTATTAAAACTATTTTCCTTAGTTAGGTCAGCTCATTATTGTTCTAAATAGTCAATGATGATTGAATGCCCTTTATTTACCAACACTGATAGTTAAACAAATGTGACCAACACCCCAGTCGTGTTTCGATCATTACTTACATAGCTCCGTGTCTTGAAAACTATTAATGTTCAAGACCGAATAAACATGTCACTCCAAGTATGAATATAATTAAATTTGACTCCATAATTTGACATTATATAAAAAACTAAACTTCTACATAATATAAACATACTTGTATTGGATATGAATCGAGTAAGAGACTTGAATTTGACCGGAAGTCACATGTGACAAAACAGTTTTGTCGAAGCTCAAGAACGGAAGTAGTAACTGCGCATCTCTTTATGAATCAAATGATATCATATTATTTTCGCCCATTTAAGAAGTCGTTAGTATTTTTTCACAAGATCTTGTTGTAATATTGCGTTTAACCTGTAAATTATGTAGACATTTTGTTTATCATATATAATTTTATTCATCGACATTGGCCACGTCCCAGGCTATGATAAGCCGGGAGAAAAATGCGGCAGAAAAAAACATACGTATTCGTAAGTTCCGCATTTCATAAATACTATACTTTCTACTGTATAGAATAAATGGTATACTTTCACAATTTTAATGATGTAATACATGAATACATGTATGATAATTATGATGAAAACATTTCCATAATTCCCGTTTCTCTCGCAAATGTCAGTGGAACGGGGAATCCAGCCTCGCGTGCAATTGGAAACGGTTGCATGGCTCCAATGCAAAGGTTATAATTATTGTGTGTAAACAAATAATTTACGATTATATAAATATTATAAACTATAAAATAAACGTTAAGGCAAATTAATTATTTAATACTTCTTACTTAAGAGGTAGGCAGAGAAATGTAGTACACTCCCAGGATCTATCTGTTAAATTCTACATCCTACAATGAAATGGAAGTAAGCCTATTGTCATATATCGAGCACAAATCGAGACTCTTAGCTATTACTAGAAATTCTAGGTAAAAACAATCCGATAGTTCTCAGCCCGGGATTCGAACCCAGAATTTCTCGATCTGTAGTTGCGCTTGCGCAACCACACCAAGAAGACAGTCAATTCAGTAAGACAGTCGAATTAATACTTTGAACCCGTACCTTGGATTTTTGTATTTTTTCGTTACTAACGTAACATCCCGCTTATAATCCCCGAAGAAGGGGTAGGCAGAGGAACGTAATACCCTCCCACGTTTCACCAATTACGTTTACGTCCCATGGTGGTCCCATAGGTGGTGAGCCTATTGCCATACATCACTACTACTACGAGTCACTACTAGAAACTCTAAATTACAAAAAATCCAATAGTATCCGACACGGGATTTGAACCCAGGACCTCCCCGTCGGCAGTCGCGCTTGCAACCACTCGACCAACGAGGCAGTCAATTTTATTACTATTCTACAATAGTTGACCGTTGGTAATTTTTATGCCTTAAGTTCGCTTGTAATACCCGTAATATATGATTATATGATTGTATATAATAAAAAATAAATAGAATCATTTAATCGCCTTAACATCTAATACATGCTCGTACAAGACCTTCAGTGCTTTTCAAAATTGTTGAACTTAAGCCATTAGCTGACCAATCTGTAAGAAGTGTTTAAATAGTCTTAAAAATTTTATGGAACTAGATCTTGTTGAAGGCATCAGGCGTCTTTCCTGATAAGTATACTCGTACCGGTCTGTAAGCATTCGTGGGTAACATGTATCGAAATCATTATGTCACGCCTCAGTGCTAGAATATTCGTTTGTTATACATACGTTAGCATATTAAAAGGGAGCAGAATGATAAAACACGTTTCGTGTTGTGTATCATTTTGCAAGTGTTAACGTATTTTACTGTATTTTTCTTCGTATTGCTCTAACAATGGATGTATTGTCCAGTTATCTTTAAGGCCACGAAATAAGCGATATTCATTGTGCTTGTTAAGCAATCTATTATTTAAGTATTGTAAATACAAAGACTTAGTTAAAATCTAACCATATTGCTTAAGCGCCGGGGTATAGAATAATTATTTCATGAAAATTTAAAAATAATTCAATAAATTTCAATAAAAAATTCAATTCAAAATTCAATTTAAAAAATTCAATAAAAATTGGAATAAAAAAAATTCTCTCAACAATTTTTAAGCTAAGGCTTATAATAATGCAATCGTTACGTAAAATGAAACATTTGAGGCGTCTTGCATTTAAATGTTTTTTTACTTGAAGGTGACC
>DWJK01001800.1:0-16026 GCA_018248815.1 Croniades pieria auraria
CATCGTCAGCCTACTCCCGTCCACTGCTGGACATAGGCCTCTCCAATAGCACGCCACTGAGCTCGATCTTCAGCTCTTTGAATCCAACCGCTGCCAGCCAAATCTATTTGCTTATATGCAATTGCGTTGAACTCAAGTCAGTTGAGAAATTATCAGAAAAATAATTGTGACCAAATCATGATTATTAGAAGATATGTACTTAAATTAAATTCAATATAATTTCTAATTACTGTATGACAACGCTTCTGAGTCTGTATTTGAATTTGAAATTAGAAATATTGAAGAATGTTAATGTAACGGCTATTTTAGTTATACTTAGTCTTGCCATAAACATTGTTACAAAGAAAAACAACTTTTTTTTATTGTACGTAACATTGATTACTATTACAATGTGTTAGTTTAATGCATTAATATAAAACCATAAAAAATATATAAAGCTTATTCGAAGTGGTCTCCATTGGCTGCAACGCAGTCCTTTTAACGTTGAGGCCAGTTATCAATAGCAGCACGAACATTTTCTATGGGAAAACTTGTTGTGGAAAGTTGACTAAATTAGAAGCTTCTTTAGAGCTTTTAGCATAAATACGGTCTTTTAGTTTGTTAAAATATTGCTCAATTGTAAAAATGTACTTATCCGTAAACAAAATTTTTCTGTGACCTCCCTTTGCGTACCGCATAAGGAGTTGTTTAGATTTTACCACCGTTTTCTTTTTTAAATTATCAATTAAGTCATCTTTTAAAATACGCGAAATGATCCTAGGTGCTATCTTCACTTATTTATTTATTTATTTACTCTTTATAGAACACCATATAGGCATAACAAAGGGCGAACTTAATGCCTAATGGCATTCTCCACCAGTCAACAAAATAAAAAATGCAGGTGCAAAAAAAAATTAAATTAAGTAAGAACACAAACACAAACATTTGACTAATACCACGCTTATGGAGGATTTTAAAAATTGTATTTGGCTCTATACCTACTTTATGTAATGCAATCCCAGCGATTCGGTTCTCTTTATCACCCCACTCCATTTTAATATCACAAAATATTTACAATAAATTGGCGCGAAAACAAGAAAACACAATGAACAATGGCATAAAAATTACAGATTCCAAATTCAAAAGTAATATTTTGTTATTTTTAATTGTAACCGCATTTATGGTCAGACTAAGTATACAAGAATATTCTTATATGTATAATAGAGTTTAACTGGATCTCATATTTTCTATTTACACACTCATACTACTATGTATTGACCTTTCTTAATTCAAATAAAATTAAAAGTCCGTATATTCTTATTTTTTTCGTTCTTAAATTAATTTAAAAGTAATATATAAAACAAATATTATAACTATTATACGTTGTTATAAGCTTCTGTCTACGTTTTATCGAGTTGGAAAGAAAGCATAGAGAAACGTGTATGAATAATGATCCATAATTATCTATAGCGATAGTAATGTGATTTAGGTGTCCGTCCTGCAAACGTTCGCTAAGTACAAGGATCAGTTCACTGTTAATCTTGGTGGGGAACACGGCCGCACTGCCCTGCATGTCGCTGCTATTCAAGACCACGATTTGTGCGCTAGGATCCTGGTAAGTGTGGTACTAAAATGGACATTATTTGAACCATACCTTAAATTTACCAAGCACTTTGGTTCATTTCGGATACGTTAATGATACATATTTCATAGGTTTGTTTGCTTTCCGTTCGTTGTTCTTGCTTTCTCGCGTAGAATTCTTGTTCTCTTTCTTACCATAAAATGTATCAAGTCAATAATAATAATGCACTTTATTATTTCATGCACTTTTCACTTACTTTACTTAACGCATTTTACACTATACGGAAGAAATATAAACAAAACAAACAGGTCCATGACAATACAAATGTGCGGTCTTATCGCTAATAAACGATTAAGAATATTGGAATATGCTATTTAATACTGACAAGTAAATAGTTATGGAATCAGCGATATGTATAGCCGTGAATGAAAAACACGTCTTATATTATAATTTTTGTCAAAAATTCAAAAGCCCATCGCCAAACGCCCAAAAGCTTATAATCGTTTGAAGCGTTTCTCATAATCGGTACAGATTCGATAAAATCTATCGCGCCTTTCACACAAGTGCAAAGAAATAATTATCACGAGCGCTATAATACATAAATTTTCATAATCCAGCATGATCATTGTGATTCTTAATTCAGTTATATTCCTAGAAGGCATAAAAATTTCTATATAATTCTAATTATGTACTCCATTTCCTTAAAGTTTCGTGGTAAAATATAATCTTCAACGTTGTTGGAATTGAAATCTTTATGAACCACGAGGTCGTCCCGATGAAACACGGAAATTTGGCTAATCTAGAAATTGCTACTACCTCCGAAAATTACATTTTGCTCAATAATTAATATTGAGAAACTATTAGATGTGCCTCTCTATAAATTATCGCATCAGTGATTATTGGACTTTTATCAACATAATATAATACTGTTACGCCGTGTAGCTGCTTCAGAATAAATTGTATTTTTAAATATGTACGAGTACCTTAGTAGTAACCGAGGAACCCCATAATTTAATAAATTTTTTCTTAAGATTATGAACCGAATCGAACGTCCGTAAACATAAAACAGTTCGATTAACCCTATTTGAAGGGTTCGGCTCTTGCAAGATTCTATTTTCAAATGTCAATAGGCGAGTTCACTTAAAAGGCTTTCGATAGGGAATGGTATGGCTACGTGTTTTCGACAAATGAGCTGCCGGTAGCAGACTCTTTGGTGGTATTATTAGTGGTCAGTGATATAGATGCAACGTACTCTATTCTAACGTTAGTGCCGTTGGCTTATAGTAATTTAACAATATGCTATCCCAAGTGGTATTAAACATACCAAACAAAACTGGTTATAATTTCTGTTCAGCGACCACGAAATCATTCAATATTGGTTTGGAATAATAACACTAATTTGTTTTTAACAGATTTCAGATCTAGGTGCAGACAGCAAGCTACCCTGTAATAACGGTTACTACCCCATTCACGAGGCCGCGAAAAATGCCTCGTCCAGGACTATGGAAGTTTTTCTTCAATGGGGCGAGTCTAGGGGTTGCACCAGAGAACAAATGATGTCGCTGTTCGACAGCGAGGGTAATGTTCCACTACACTCAGCAGTGCACGGTGGAGATATTAAGGCAGTGGAACTATGCATTAAATCGGGCGCGAAAATTTCCACACAACAACACGATTTTTCTACACCAGTTCATCTCGCTTGTGCTCAGGTAATTTGTTCAGCCTTTCCTTTTTTTTGCTACAGAAATCGTAACTAGTTTTTTGTGGTGCAAAAACAAATATTAAAATGACAATAGAGTATCGTTTTAGTTTCGAGTCAAATTAATAACAGATAAGTAGATATTACTTAAAATATGTAACAGACTTGATATCATTGTAATGAACTGTACTAGGACGCAAGTTATATTATTATTATTAACTAAAAATATAATGGTTACATTTCAGGGTGCACTAGAAATAGTGAAGCTAATGTTCGAAATGCAACCCCAGGAGAAAGCGGCTTGCCTAACTTCTTGTGACGTACAGAAGATGACTCCACTCCACTGCGCTGCCATGTTCGATCATCCAGACATAGTGAATTACTTGATATCTGAAGGTTCTGACATAAATCCTCTGGATAAAGAAAAGAGATCGCCACTTTTACTCGCAGCATCTAGGGGAGGTTGGAGGACAGTGCATACTCTGGTACTGTCTTTGTCCTTTGACATATTCTTGAGTTATCAATATATTGGTTTGTAAAATTCTCTTCTATCTGGTAACTTTTATGTTGTTAAAGATTCGCCTGGGCGCTGATATTGAGTTAAAAGACATAAATTTAAGGAATGTCTTACATCTCGTGGTAATGAACGGCGGTCGCTTGGAAGATTTCGCTGCTAACTGCAAAGTGAGTCGATTGGACTACCATTAAGTATGCTTTTTAATAAACATATAAATTATTCTATATATATTATTATTATTATTATAAAGAATATTATATTATAAAAATAATTATAAAACGCTTATTTATCTTTTTAAATACAAAAACATATTTACACAAGCGGTTTACGTAGAACATTGGTACGTGACTGAGAATACTCCTGAATTTCATTAAACTATTTGTAAAAAATGAAATAACAATCTTATAGCGTTAAAGGTAATAAACATTACGTATCACATATTAATATACCATTCGATATAGAAAAACTACCAGTTTGTGATAAAGTTTTCAAACGTGTGTGTGAATTATGATAAATTAGCCTTCCTATATTTATACCATATTTTTATTATACAATCTCGCTAGATCCCTTAAGAGATAGGCTGCGAGCACCGAAGGCAACATTTCTATCCTTAAAGGACTAGCGCACTTCTGCCATATATTTAATCTTCTTCTCTATGTCATTGTATATTTATATTATAGGAGTATATTGCGTCTAACGTGTTTCTTTAGGATTGCTGCGAGAAAAGCCTGATCGAGCTGCTCAATGAGAAGGACAACACAGGATGCTCCCCGTTACACTACGCCAGCCGCGAGGGCCACATACGCTCTCTCGAAAACCTGATTAAACTGGGTGCTTGTATCAACTTGAAAAACAACAGGAATGAAAGTCCCCTGCACTTCGCTGCCAGGTACGTACCAGAAACACATTGGGAAATAATATCGTTCGAACACAAGTCAATATTTGTTGTAAAAATTATTGTTTATATTATTAAATCATTGTTATTATTAACTCATTGAGCAATTTATATTATTAACACAGTGTATAGTTTAACAATGTACTAAAAAAATAATAATAATAATCCACCCATTTATCATTCCACTGTTGGAATATGGGTCTCCTCTCATGTTGAGAGGGTTAAGGCCGTAGTCCGCCAAGCTGGCCATGTGCGGGTTGGCGGACTTTACACACCTTAGAATATTTTTTTTTATAAATTCTAATGTATGCAGGTTTCCTCACGATGTTTTCTTTCACCGTTAACAAGTGATATTTAAATTTAAAACGCACTTTTGTAAAGAGGTGCGCGCCATGGATTTGAACCTAACACCCCCGGAGTGAGGGGCTAAATTCTCACCCACTAGGCTAGCACTACTCTATAACAATGTACTGTTTAACATGTATTCGAAAGTACAAAAATTACAGTGAAACTGCTGTCAGCTATGCTAGGAAAAACCTCAAGTTTCAAAATATGGCTTTTATAGACATTTCTTATTGCATTACTACTGCTCATTTATATTATTATTATATCGTCCCAGGTCTCTAATGAGGTAGACAGGAACCACTGAGAAACAAATATACATATATCTCCTTACATGCTTAACCTGCTTATTCTATTTTCATCACTCTTATCATAATTGCGCGCCGGTTTCTGAAACTAATTTCTATTTCGACTTGAATTTCAGGTACGGACGATATCATACAGTAAGTCAATTATTGGACTCCGATAAAGGCACTTTCATCATCAACGAAAATGACGGCGAAGGTCTCACACCTCTTCACATCGCGTCCCGTGAAGGTCATACCAGAGTAGTGCAATTACTCCTGAACAGGGGCGCGTTGTTACACCGCGATCATAATGGACGCAATCCGTTACATCACGCCGCTATGAGTGGATATACCCAGACCATAGAACTTTTACATTCAGTACATTCCCACCTGCTGGATCAGACAGATAAAGATGGTGTAAGTAAAATCAAATTAACTATAAAAGTGGGACACCCGGACATTTTAATAGTATTAGAAGTGTGTATTTCTGTTTACTTCGCAATTTATTTATTCAAACTGTGGTTTTTATCGATACGGTTCACTTAGAATAGCACAGCGTGCGATGTTTACACATACTTCAGTAATAAAATACGTCATAATCCAAAACTGCTTGTAACATTTTACACACATGTGATATGTGTTTCAGAATACACCACTGCATCTTGCCACAGCCGAGAATAGGCCGAATTCTATCGCTCTGCTGCTGTCGATGGGCTGCAGACTGTGCTACAATAAGAGAGACATGAGTGCTATTGATTATGCTATTTACTACAAGTTTCCCGAAGCAGCACTTGCGATGGTGACGCACGAGCAAAGGTACGAACTTTCTGAATTGATACTACAGAGACAGTCGATGACAAAATGAACATATCATAGCTGAATAAATTCTCTCTAAAGTACGGGTGATTTAAATAAATATTTATATTTAACGAATACGTAAAGTCTGGTGGTGACTAATTTGGTGACACAAAATTGTGTTTTCTAACTGCCCAATAGTCAACTCACTTAGAAGTTTCCTTTTATTTATTTATTTTTCCAGGGCCAAAGAAGTGATGGCTCTGCGGTCCGACCGTTACCCGTGTGTGACGCTGGCACTAATAGCCAATATGCCACGTGTATTCGAAGCAGTACAGGACAAGTGCATAACCAAAGCGAATTGCAAAAAGGACTCGAAAAGCTTTTACGTAAGTTATATCGTATCTACATTAGACAACATGAATATTTATGATACTTTCGTCTTCAAACGTTATAATAATCTATTTTTCCAAAATTTCGAAGAACGATTTACTCCGCTTTCACTCTTAGTTATTCTTGGTAGTAGGTGCATATGTAAATTAGAGTAATTAGCACAAGTCAAAACCAAAGTGGACAGAAGAAGATTATTAAGAAGAACCTGATCATCAGCTTCAGAAACCGATGATCACTAGTAACATTTACATGGGTAACTATAATAATGTTTGACTGGAATACAATTAGCATCAATTAGCAAAACCAACTCATTACTGGGTAATTCGATTACCAATACATGGAAGACGCGGAATGCCATATCAGGCAGATAGATACATGCAGCAGGAGCGGACAAGAACAGGGCGTCCAACGCATTGCCTGATGATGTACATGAAATTGCTTTAATTTGTACTTTTCAGTCGATTAAGGCGACATACAGAAATAATGAAAGAAATACCATTCCACAGGCAAATGTAGAAATAATTGTATAGTTGATGATTATACAGCAGAAACCTATGAATGGTCTACGAGAAATTTTAAAAACATATTACAAGAAATAGAGCTCACTAGAAATTTGAAAAAGTATATTCACATTTTTGTATAATAATTCGAAAGCAACTAAGTGATTAAAATTCATAAAAAATCCGATGAAGCATAAATATTACGAAGTTTGTGTCAAAAATAATTCTAGAGAAGTGAATGCTAAAGTTGGAAATTAGTAGACACCTAATAAATATTCAAGTATTCTCTTACAAGAACTGGAAAACAAGATACGTATGGAACAAATAGAAGCTAGTGTGTAGATTATTACCTAAAGCAAGGGGGCCATAAAGAGTGAAATTACAAAAGGATATTCTGAAACTGATATTGAGGTCATAATGAAAAATGGTAAAAACGATATTGAAAATATTCTCGTAAAGCTCAATGGGAATATTGTCATCAGAAACGGTGCATCCATTAATATGATTATGAAGTTTAAATTAAGAAATTAAATTGTTGTTCTAGTGAGCGTCCTTAATATATTTGATGGATAGTTCATTGAAACATTTTAGTCTAATTATAATAGATGAAAACATTTTGCCTCTTACCTGCATTGTTTATGCGTGTATTTAGTACTAAAAACATCACATAGGCACTTAGGATTAATTTTAATGATCTGACTGACATAGGTAGCTACATCATTTTAGTAGACATACATTTTCTACTGAGCAATAGGTTTTATGAACAAATATAAAGGTATTATACCAAAGGTAAGGTAATTAGGGACTCAACGAAAGTATTACAAAATTGTAAAATCAGCAGATGTAAGGAGAAGTAAAGGAGAACAACGGCCAATGTTAGAGCTACTGGTTGTTGGATTATCACCTGGGTGTAACAAGTGTGTGCCAATATTTTTACAATACTTCATAACCAAACACTCGGATGTATCATTAAATCTCCTTTACTTTCTCCTCCATCATATCCTGTTGTAATTAATTACAATAAGTAGTAAGTTAAATTACAATAAGTAACAATTGAAATAGTTACATTAAGTAACAATTATTTACCACTAATTCGTTTAAAAAAATTTAGATCAAATACAGCTTTGAGGCTCTAGTTCCTCAGCCTCTGGAGGATGATGGGAACAATTCAAAAACGCCTCAAATTCCATTACCAGCTCTTAATGTAAGTTGATACATCTAATAAAAAAAATATTTTTAATTATGTTATTTTCACTTCATCACAGATTAAGTACTCTTTCAAATTCTACCAACACTCGAAGCTTGCCATAGAAGCGCTGAGACAGGCGCGGAACGACCCAAAGTTTCGTCCAGAACCGTTGAATGTTATCAACGTGAGTGGGGTGTCACTATATCACAATGACGCTTCGCTTGTACTGTAACTTCAGTATATTTCATTAACTGTGTGGCTTATGTGTTAACTACTTTGTCATAACGGTCAATCCACGTCATCGTTAAGTCATAATCTACTCACGCTGCGGTAAAATTTATGGCCATTCAAATACTCGGATAACAACCTTTTTTTGACATACATTGAAACTCATAGAGATCTTCAATTAGAGAGCGTACTTAATGTTAAAATGTTATAAGCAACGGTACTAAATATTGCAAAGTTATAACAATGTAGTTTAAAGGAATAAATTTACATAAGTAGTAATATTTTATATCGTCTTATTATCTGAAGTCTGTGTATATTTTTTTGAGATAAAGCTTTATACAAAAAACGATAACATTTTAAAAGAAGAACGCAAAATATTTGGAAAATATAATTCATTAGAATTATTACCGGCAACAATTCTTTTGAATATTAAACAAATTAAGCATGAAAGACCGAAACGTGAGCGAATAGAAATTAAGTGATAATTTGGATCGGACCTTAATTGTGACTCACAATTAAATCGGAAAAACAATAATTGTATAATTATTTGTTATTGTTATTATTATTGTATAATAATTCCCATTACACACACACATTCCCACAGCAATGCTTGCGTTTCACAGTATTAAACACAACTGACCTGTTTGGTGATTGGAATAATATGTCCTAGTGATATGAATTATATGTAAATGTTAACAAAGGGCTACATAACATGTTTTTTCTCATATTTCGTTAATCAATTTATATCATTAAATAATATATAACAAAACGGATCTGTTTTCAGGCGATGGTTGCTCATGGAAGAGTGGAGCTTCTAGCGCACCCATTAAGCCAGAAATATTTGCAAATGAAGTGGAATTCTTATGGCAAATATTTCCACCTGGCGAACCTATTATTCTACAGCGTGTTTCTTCTATTCGTCACGTTGTATTCATATCTGCTCATGATAATTACCAAAGTAAAAACTGGATCTGATGCGCCGTATTCTAGTTTTAATTTTTCTGGCAGGAGTGACACGGACGCATTTGATGTCCTGAATGGAACCTTCACTAATGCAACAGCAGGTGAATATTGTATTCGTTCCTAATTTTATTTCTGTTTGAAGTCTTATTACTTTTACACATATATTTTATACAGCTTTCCTTTTACAACTTCCTTCATACAACTTTTTTTACAACAAACGACCTCGGCTAGTGTCTTTACGCTTCTTATTTTATGTATATTACAGAATTCGAAAAAATTGTTGCCATGTACACGAGCACTTTGACCATCCTCGTGTACAATTCCATGTGTTTGATCCGCGAGGTGTACAACCTTCGACAGCAAAAGTGGCATTACATTTTTGATCCATCTAACATAGTAGCTTGGACACTTTATGTTTGTTCTACCTTGATGGTCCTCCCATCAGTATTCGACGCGAATTACGACATACAGGTGAGTTTTAGTAATTCATATCTTATACACAAAATTACACTGTCTTCTTCCGTGATATCGTTTCCTTGAAAACCCACAAAATTCTCATAGAACTATACAATCTTTTATTCTTTATGCAACTCTCATGTGACCACGCGAGATATAAGATTGTACACGTCGAAGTAGATGAAAAACCATCATAATCTCCTAAAAGATTCTTATACGAAAACACGTCAAGAATTGAACTATATAGTGGGTGGGCACAGACAGCTTCCTTCAATTCGATGCATCATAAACCACAAGACAAGTGTTCTAACCCGAAAACTAAATTGCAGTACATACATATTATCAGAAATCGGAAAATTAAGACGAATTCTTTTTCGATTGGAATATAAATAAATATTTTATGCTTAATAAATGTTTTATATTTGCAGTTGTCTTCGGCCGCGATAACGGTTTTCCTCAGTTGGTTCGAACTACTCCTGTTGCTGCAACGTTTCGACCAAGTCGGCATCTACGTAGTGATGTTCCTGGAGATCCTACAGACACTTATCAAAGTCTTGATGGTGTTCTCGATACTGATAATTGCGTTCGGGCTGGCATTTTTCATTCTGCTGTCCAAAGTGGGTGTATTGGTTGAAAGGATTGTACTTAAACAACCTCAACATACATTTGAAGTAAATTATCATTTTTGCTTTAAGAGCGAATTTTATCATTGCATGAATTTAGTTAACTATTATTGTTCATCGTTACAAATAAATAAACTGGAAGTTAAGGACCTTAACTAAAGTTACTGCATCTCCTATGACCTATTAAATTAAAAAAAAGCAACCAACTCAGTACGATACGACTAAGAACATTTTCACGCAACCATTTTTAAAACAGATTCACAAGTTTATTATCAATTTTTAATACATTAGCTAGCGCGTAATGTGATTTTAACAAAAACTACTTTCGCTGATACTATAATTATTATAATACATAGGTATGTCTTGCACTTGCAAAGCAATTAAAATAAGCGTTGCGTGCTTGCGATCAAATTCATTGTTCCGAGTATATGAATAAATTGATATAATACTTTGAATATAGTTCTAAATATGTGCGAATGACTATAAATTTCTTGCAAAGGTCCTACCAGCCTGCATGATATATCCATAAGGACATTATTTATACTAACTTATTAACCTATCTTCACAGGGTCATCATTTGTCCTTCAGCAGCATTCCGATGTCACTGATGAGGACCTTTGCGATGATGCTCGGCGAACTTGACTTTGTTGGAACCTACGTGCAACCATACTATAAATCAGAAACTGACACCACACTGCCTTTCCCTATCACGACATTCGTCATACTCTTACTTTTCATGGTCTTCATGCCGATCCTTCTAATGAACCTCCTCATTGGTTTGGCTGTTGGAGATATTGAGAGCGTGAGGCGAAATGCTCAACTGAAACGATTGGCTATGCAAGTAAGTCTCAATTTGTATTTTTATCATTTCCTGTTATTAAAATAACGAATATAATTATTTTGATTTTGTTATGGATGAATATCATTTCAAACCAATTGGAAAGCGAATTGATCAAATTTTGAAAGATATTTGTTAACATATTTAGTTAATATCCATACGTAGCCAGCGAATAACGCGATGTCAAAACATTTCCTAACGCTTTCCATTCTTTGTCTAAATTACTTGTCTTAAACTGACATCTTAACTCGTTATAGTTATGAAAGGACAATTCGAAATAGAAAATATGAAAGATGAGTCCAGTGGCGATCACAAAGTAAGAATAGCAATAGACTTATATTTAATCATGTGTATAAATACTAACGAAACATTTAATAGTAAAACAGCAATAGACTAGTTTAGAAACAAACTTTATAAAATGTCTAGTAAATTTAGCCAAAGAAAACTTTTACTAAGACGTTACTTCTTTTGTGCTGTATTCTAAGCTGCTTAGAGAGTCATAGGAAGTAATAACGTGAAGTATATTTTTACGTTTAACAAATACAACATTTTAGGTTGTTCTGCACACGGAATTAGAGCGAAAATTACCGGCCTTTCTTCTGGAGAAAATCGACAAAAACGAGCTGATCGAATACCCGAATAACAAAAAGTGCAAGCTCGGCTTCCTCGACCTGATGTTGCGCAAATGGTTTTGCAACCCCTTCAGCGATGACGGTTTGTTCTTGTGTTGGACTAAATACATTGCGTTTATGTTTTGAATCGCTCTTATATTGATTTTTTATTCATATAGTTTATTTTATTCTTCTTAAAGATTGCAGGAGGTGGTATAGTCGAGGTATAGGTTCTTCGACAAAGCACAAATAGCTTTTGTAATGTAAACGCTTTGTTTGCTTTGTGTGGCTTTGCGCACTTGTTTTTTTCAACTGTGTTGTTAAAAATTACGCAACCCAGTTGTTCACATTGATCATACCGAGCCTCGAATGATGCTTAGCATACCTCTGCATTTTTATTAGCTTTTGCTTTCTGATACCACATAACGTGATTCGCGTTTGAGTGGTTGGGTTGTTCCAGCTGGCCTTGACCTGGTTTTAGAGAGCAGCGAAGATTATATCGCTGCCGAACTTGAGAAACAGAAGCGTCGTCTTCGGGAAGTGTCAAATCTCATGGAACAGCAATACACTTTGATTAGATTAATCGTACAGGTATGTCTTATATTTGACATATGCTTACCAAACGTCATTATAATCCTTTGGGACTAAAATAATGAAAATTAAAAATATAGTTTTAAAAGTATTTCCTAATTTTAATGTTATATGATTCTTGTGAATCTTACAGTACAACATTACAATACAACTCCACACACAACAGTCTGAATTCAAATGAGGACTAATAAATGATTATTTGAGCTGTTAACATGAATGTTCTTTCAGAAAATGGAAATTAAGACGGAAGCCGACGACGTCGATGAGGGAGTATCTGCTAACGTGTCTCGCTTGGTCCCCCGCTGGTCATCACCCAGGAGCCGAAAGAAGTTGCGTACAGCTTCTTCATTCAGTAAGGGTGGTTGATAAGATCATAAGAACAGTTATATCGCCCAGATTAACCAGGTAACAAAGTAATTTCATTAATGCATCGATTTAAACATTTTGTCATTAAACAAGGGCCATGTCGTCGAAATCAAAGCACTTTTTATTAAAAATATGTTGTAGGTTTGAGTATAAATTGATCTATAGACACGTGTACTTAAGATTGGGTACAGTTCTGTTACGCGGAAACTGTGGATGTACTCTTGTATTGAATAACATTTCCTTTAGTATATCTAGTATTAATAAGTATTAATAAATTAGGTATAATTAATCATATACAAAATTAGTTAATATTTACAAAATTGTATTGCGGACCGGCTTACCTAAATTTAAAATAATTTTCCCGGCAAACCTAATTTTATAATTGGATAAGTTGAGTGTATAAATATGATCATGGCATTTAATGGGACATGATGTCAAATAGATAACCGTTATGAAGTTAGTTTGACATTATCACACACGGTGATTTTGTTATTACGTTTTTAGCAAAAATAGCTAATATTATACTTACAGAAATTAATATTTTTATATGAACTGTCATTTTTAATAACATATTTAGTATTTAGACATTTTTATTATTCACATTAAACCAAAACGGTCGGACATGCCGATTTCAAATTCGGAATATGTTCTACCGGTGACGAGATGAAGCAACCATAAAAAGGCGCCAAAAGTATCTACAAAATTAAAGTTTCTATGTACAATAATTTACCTTTCATAATCGGACTGATGTCCGCTAATTGTCATGATTTATTTAACGTATTATGTCACAGCGCGACATTGCAACGGTGATCGAAATAAAAAAAATCATTTAAAAGTAGATATTATTACGATGATTCAAGCTTTATATACGCTTTTTGCTTCAGTACCTATATGAATATGAAAAGACAAAAATTAATTTGTTTTGAATAAAATATATAAAATAAAATATATTCTATTTAATGTGTAAGATTTGCACCCAAAATTTTTAGAAATATTTGACAACTACGCGTGTATTGGAAATAGCTTACAGGAAATGACGTGTGACATTGATATACGTTGACATACGAATATTGGATGGCTTAAAGCCTGAGGAGTAAGTATAAGAATAAATAAATATTCCTAGAAATATTTCGCTATCCTTAACTGTGTATCAATAATAATTATTATTGTATACGTTTTATGTCATTTTATATTAAGTAAAATCCACTGACGCTCAATGAAACACCTCATAGCTGCCGTCTGTTCCTTCGCAACTTTTCTCATGTAACATATTTGCGGAGGAAACTATACTTTAGAATTTTCATTCTTTTATTACGAAAATGCCACGACTAGTTTTGTTGATCAATAATAAATCTCCTATGTGAATACATTTTCAACAAGATCGTCCGATGACGCACTGTCCTAAACGCAATTTCCATAAACAAGAAAAATCATATTTTTATACTAATATTGTAAGCAAGTTACATATAATATATTTTTTTATCTATATTCTATTTTTGAATATTACATACTGCTGGTTTTTCTTTAAACTTGAGCAACGTAACATTTAAAAATATCGTGTACCGGTTAATATTCCAACCGAATTCTTTTTTCATATGTATCATATATTCTTACTACCTGTGTAGGTACCTATTGAAACGCAGTATCGTAATGAAACTTTGATTTTATTGTACAAAACAAGAATAGCATTCCTATTTAAATATTTCTATATATCCTTATTTTTTTAGTTATGGGGCATCGAACAAATTTACGATACGGTTCGTTATCTGAATAATTCCGTTGTTCGAATATAGGAAAAGAACACCAGTTATATAAATGTCATATGTATATTTTTTTAATATTTGTATATTAAGTAGATATCATTATTAACGTTAACTGCGTGTATATATATATAGGTATATATATATATATATATATATACAATGTTGTTGCCATATTCAATAAGTAGTATACTTATTGTATCCTAATTGATGACCTATATATGACAAATATTAAAACATATATTACCTATTCGCATATGCATATAGTTCAGCTTGACTCGTACACAGAGAACGAAATAAGAAACAGTTTTATTGAACAAATTTTTACATTATATTTCGACCAAATAATAATACTATTTTTTACGTATATATTGCATAAATTCCAATTATATATGCACACGGACCGAGCTCAAAATGTTAAATAATCATGATTAATTATCCCGTCCGTTGTAAGTGACGTGGATGATTCATTTTTCACGCCGCTGTGCATTTTGAGCCTTGACCCAAAAATCTGATCTTTCCGTGCTCTCTCCCCAATAAGAGCCCGATATATTATAATAACAGTGCTGTAAGACATAATATGTATATGCATAACAAATAGAGAATAACATATTTGCTTTTCCAACACCACGCTCGTAATCCCCGAACGGGTAGGCAGACTGTAGTGCATTCCCATATTTGCTTTTGTAGTCATATGAACTAGATGTAAAACTTTACTCCGAAATATGCTGGCATGTTGTTAAGGTTTTATTTTAACTGCCAACGAACATTTCTTTAAGTAATAAGTTAATAAATGTATTTGATTTTACTCGGTACTGTTAATGTTGTTTAGGGATTCTAGTTGTATCAAAGACGACATGGCTTGAATTGAATTAAGTTAATTGAAGCTATACTTATATGAACTAAGTAGAATAAGCCCAATATATATTAATTAATACTGTGCTTTTTTATGTAGTGAATTAAATCTGTTATAGATTATAAACTGGCAATTTATACTAAGCTTATAAAAGGTTTTATCCCAAGGGTTCAACATACTTATTTTTAAATAAATAAGTACCTAGTAAGTAAGAGTAAATTTAAATGTCAAGTAATCGTATTAAGATTCCTGATGGGCCACTTTTTTATTTACATATTCAAACAGAATTTATAACAACCTCACTTAGAAATGACAGTCGGTCAACTTTGAATTAATAGGTATGTCTTGGAGATTTTCTTTGTAATATCTACTTGTTTATTTACGTTATGTTTTACATTACAAGAGTTCCATGTATATTTTATATAACGTTTTCCGAAACTTTGTAGTAATGAAAGTTTCTGTCGTTATAACAAATTGTAATCGTCATCGTCATCGTCATCGTCATCGTCATCGTCATCGTCATCGTCATCGTCATCGTCATCGTCATCGTCATCGT
>DWJK01001801.1:0-16024 GCA_018248815.1 Croniades pieria auraria
ACTGCACACACCTTAGATTTTTTTTTATAAATTCTAAAGTGTGCAGGTTTCCTCACGATGTTTTCCTTCTCCGTCAGCAAGTGATATTTAATTTTAAAACACATTTTTGTAAAGAGGTACGTGCCACGGATTTGAACCCAGCACCCCCAGATTGAGAGGCTGAATTTTTAACCACTAGGCTACTACTACTACATTGTATATGTTACTATTATGTCATGTGATCATACAAATTCCTTTACCTTGTGATTCTGTAATATCTCCATCTCTTGGTAAAGTAGTCTCATCAAGTGTTGGAATAGCCTTTGAATCTTCATCATCAGAGTCTTCAAATGCTTTCAATATTCTGCCCTTCTTAGACTTCATATTTGATTCTTCTTCTTGTTCTGATTCTGATGATTCATCATCATCCTCTTCAGAATCACTACTGTTTGAAAGTTTATCGTCGATTTTGTCATCATTATCATCTGCGCCTTTTACGTCACATGCTAAATCTTCTACACTTTCACTATCCGACACTTCAGCTTCATCATCTATCATAGAATTTTTCTTACGAGGCTTGTCACTCATGTCTATGTCGTCCTCTATTTCTTCCTCACTACTGGATTCCTCAGATTCTTCAATTACTTTTTCTTCTAACTTCTCTTCAATTTTTTCAATATCTTCTCCATCAAATTCTTCACCATTATTAACTGTATTCATTTCAACTTTTAATTTACTTTCTTCTTCAAGACGTTTTTCCCACTCTTGAAAACGCTGCTCAGCCATTTGTTGCTCTAAGTCATGCTTTAGTTTTGAATATTGAGTACCTGGTTTAAATCTGTAAAAAAAAAGGAAATATATATAAAATATTTAGTAAGTAAAATATGGCACTTATAATAATAATCGTCCCATTTGTCATTCCACTGTTGGAATATGGGTCTCCTCTCAAGTGGGCCAAGTGTGTGTCGGCAGACTTCACACACTTAGAATTTTAATTTTTTTATAAATTCTAAGGTGTGCCGGTTTAATCACGACGTTTTACTTCACCGTTAGCAAGTGATATTTAAACTTAAAACGCACTTTTGGTAAAGATGTGCGCGCCATAGATTTGAACCCAACCCCCGAAGTGAGAGGCTGAATTCTTAACCACTAGGCTATCACTGCTTGGCACTTATCCCATATAAATGTCCATATACATATTATAGGCACCAGTGTTCTAATCTAAACTGAAAACCAATCTGAATTTATAGAAGAAGAGCACACAGCAGTATCACTGTCACTGTCACTGTTGAATATGTACAATAAATTGAAATACTAATGTTAACTTGAATTTTTTTATTAACCAGGTTGCAGTCAACCAAGATCATTTTGTAACTAAGAAGAATAATGTCTGAATAAAAATGCTTTTAAAAAGCACATTAGAGCCTAAAAATATATACAGTAAATATTTTTCTATGGTTACTCACTTCTTTTCCCTATCTTTTTCCATTTCTTCCAGAGACTTGAGTTTAGCAAAGTAAGTAAATCTTTCCTTTAATAATTCTACCCCTGTGAGTTTATTCTGTGCACGTAAATTGTCATCATCATCCAAATCTATAAACATGCCTGGAGCTCCAGTTAGTTTAGGTTTAATTTTCATTGCTGCTTCAATGTGGGTGGCAGATTTGCGTGATATATCTAAAAATATGTTAAATAAGCACAGTTAACATGATTTTACTATTAAAAGCAATAATTACAGCAAATACTTGTTTTAGTCAACAATACCTTTATTGACTTCAGCGTTTTCAATAATTTTATCAATATCTTCAATAGCAAAATCATCATCAGAAAATTCATCACTTAAATTTTTCTTAACACAATCCCCATTTGATATTGCTACAGGGCTCTTATCTTTATCTTTTGAACCTTCTTCATTTTTATCCTCTGAAATGTCTTCATTTTTATCTTCAATATTCAAGCATCTAGTGTTTTCAGAGTCATAGTGTAAAGAAATGATTTGGCTCTCTCGTTCTTTAGTAGCACAATTTGAAGGTGAATTGTCATTTTGTGGAGCACAATCTATTTCCATACTTTGTGTTTCTTCTTTTTCTGTTAAATATCCAGTAGTATCTTTATCATAATTTGCTAGCTCTGCATTATTTTCTAATAATAAATCACTAACAGCATTTGACTTATCACTGATGACAATGTTTTCTTCCAAGTTACTTGTTTGTATATCATCAATTTTCTGTTCCAAAATAATATCATCAAAACTCTTATCATTATTTTCTACAGAGACTAATTGGTCTTCTTTGGTTAGTTTTAATTCGCTACCAAGACTTTCCTCGACATTCTCAGATTTGTTTAAATCACTTGGACAGGCATCTTCTGAACAATCTTCCTCTTCTTCTGTATCACTCTTACATAGTTCAATCACCTCTTTTTGCCTTTGTTCCAATAATAGCCTACGAAAAAAAACATACAATAAGACAATAATGTAATGCTAAAATATAACTTCAAACTATATCAGAATTAAGTGGACTACTACATATTATATTGTATTATGTTTATTGATCTGTTTGTTGAAACATAAACCATGCTATTCCGAAGGTTGTATATTTGCTATTTAATCATCCAGATATCATGATCACAAGCTAAGTCTTTTGTCATGAACCTAGATGCTTATGACTATGACAATTACAACATAAATTTTTTCCACTTACACATATTGCTTTAACTGCTCAGTATTCATTTTGATTGGCAGAGATTTTCCATCAGATGTAACAGCTGACCGTTGTCTGCTCATAATATCTTTTAGACTCAATGCCTTTGGTCTGTGGTATGGCAGAGATACCTCCTTTTCTCTTAACATTCTGTTTGATTCACTTTTTATCTTTTGCATGTTTTCCAGTGCTTGTTTGGTAGACATCTTAAAAAATAATAATATTAAGTGCAATATGTTGAAAAAGTGTTATTATTCTAGGTCTATTAAATGACATTGACATAATTTAAAAAAATATTAGAAAATAAGGTGACTGTATGTACACATTAACAAATTGAACACTGCAAATAGAAATTTACTAATTAAAACTTATTCTTACGACTTATACATAGATGCCATTGATTCTAACTTACTCTAACTGGCTTTGGTGATATTCGCTTGGTTGGCTTGGACTTTTGAATTCTTAAACTCATATCTTGCTCTTCATCAGATATATCAGGATCACATATGAAAGATAACATTGGTGTCTTTTTTTCCTTGGTTTTCTATAAATAACAATTTCTTATCCATAATATGGCAAGTAGAAAATAAATCCCAGTATTAAGCCACATAGACATATTAAAAAAAGAATTCTAATCTAAATAATCTTAGAGAATTCCAAAATTTAAGTAAGGCAATATTACAAGGAAAATATCCAGACATACATATCTTCACATAAAGTTCCTTATGGGGTATGCAGATAGCTAGGAGTGCCTAATGTCTCTATTCTATCTGTACTTTACAGAAAGTACTGGCACTTATACTGGCAATTTAGATGTTACAATGAAATTAAATGAGATGCAACTTGCAACAAATACACTGAACTGTAATCCGTTTGGTGAAGCTTAAAGAGGGTGGCAAGCACCCACCAATATACAGTTGTTACAGTTTAGTATGTAGGAATGTTATTTTATTAAATTAAACATCTAGAAATTGAAGATATAACTTAGGTCTATATATCATTCAGTTTTGACTGTAGTCCGTAATGTATGGCCAACATCATTGTACATCTTCCATCATTTCTTTGTCCCTCTGCATTCACATTAGAACTCTCCTTCTAAGGTAGGTTAATTACATGTAAAAAGAACATTACAGAAAGATATCTTCAATGGAACATAGATGAGTTGAAAAGGACATTAGATTATGGAAGTTCTCTCTGAGTAAAATGAAAAGAGTTGTCACAACAAAAGTAATACTACATATAGCAATCGCCTTCTTGGTGCTGATCATAGATGGATAAATAAATTGATGGGTAGTTATTTGGCCCTTCGTACTATCTGCTTAAGACAAAAGGCACCTGGTATAGCAATATAGTAAAATTAATAGAACCTAAAAGATGTTTTCTTTTCATTACAAGACATCAAATGTTGCAATAACATATTTTCCTAATAACTCCAGATATAGTAGTAATATTTTTTTCATACCTCCTTCATTTTTGAACTTGAATTTTCACTAATTGCATTGTCTGATTCTTCACTGAGATTTTCACCATCAGTGATTCCATTTTCATAATGAACACCATCTTTTAAGGCATTTTGCTTAGGACTCTTTAGTTTTTTAAATTTGTCTTGCAACTTTTTATTTTTAATTTTAGTTCTTGACAGATCATATTTTTTTAACTTCTTGTTATTATAGTCAGATGGAGAGTCACTATCACTACTGCTATCTACGACACGTTTTATCCTAAGTTTCTTTTTGACGCCAAATATTTCGCCACTGCGATTATCATCTGAAGTAGATAGTGTTGGTGATGGCATGAGGTTATTCCTTTTATCATTAAGTTCTTCATCGGAACCCCCGTCACTTTCCGTAAACTGCTTCAATCTATTTCTTTTTCTTGTAAATGAAAGTTCGTTTTCGTCATCAGATTCACCACTTTTATTGTCACTTAAGACTCTGTAGTTATTATTGTATGGATCTTTGTTCAGATTGTCTTCAGTCAATAAACTAGTATTTGAGCACGAAAGTCCTTCCGTCATTTTTTAATTACACATATGCTCAGTGTTGTGAAAAAAGATTACCGCTGCTTTATATTTATGCTTTAAATTTACTTAAATCCGATAATACATTGTACTACATATATCACTGTATAAAATTTGGTGTTTAAGAAAATCTCTTTATATAAAGATATTCAAAAACTGTGAGAATATAAAATCTAGTGATAAAATTGTTCATTAAATTGTCTTATGCATTTTCGCGCCTAAATTAAGTGGCAGTTCATGTCAAATTTATATTGACATATTTTTTGACAAACACTTTGTTACCACGATACAAGTATAAAGTATAGCACTCTTCTGGAACTTATCAAGGATACTTTTATAAAATAACATTATGTTGTAAGGAAATTACCGCTCATTAATACAAAATATGAAACGGATTTACATAGATTCATGCCCAAATGGTGCCTATATTACTGAAATGACGAAAATTCAAATCTTTCCGAAACTGTTATTCGTTAATAGACAAGCGCTGAAAATTAAGGAAAAGGGTAAAAATAAAGCGTCCGTTAAAATCAGCCATTTTCAATAAAATATTGTAATAGACATACATCCATTTTATGAAGATAAATAAAAGTCATGAAACTGTAAGCATTAGCACATTTGTATAAAATATAAGAGCTAGGTAACTTTTAAACAGACATACTAGTTCAAAATCGAACAAATATTATTATAACACAATTAATTTATTACTGTGGTAAATTTAATATAACAGTTATTAATAAACTCCCGTTACGCCCGTATCGGATCCAATTCCTAGCGAAGGCACACTTTTGGATGGAAGATCACAAATAACTGCTTCAGCAGTAGTTAATAAGGATGCAACACCACTTGCATCTGTTAATGCTCGTTTTACTACTTTTGTAGGGTCTATAATGCCTTTTTCAATCATATTAACGTATTCGTTATTTAGTGCATCGTACCCATAGTTTATGCCCATACTTTCTATTTTTGATACGACAACGGAACCATCAAAACCAGCGTTACTGGCTATCGTAATGCATGGCGTCTTTAACGCTTTTTTGACTATATCTATTCCTATAGCTTGATCAGAATTAATTGGTTTCAATTTATCCAATACAGGTATACATCGTAATAAAGCTGCCCCCCCACCTGGAACTATTCCCTCTGCAACAGCTGCGCGTGTAGCATTGAGAGCATCACTCACTCTATCTTTCTTTTCATTGACTTCAACTTCGCTGCTACCACCTATAAGTAATACTGCTACCCCCGACTTTAATCTAGATACCCGTTCCATAAGTTTCGCCCTTTCATATTCGCTTGTTGTATCCTCAAGCTCTGCTGTTATTTGTTCTATTCGTTGTTCTATATCATTTTTATCGCCTTTACCTTTTAATAAGATTGTAGAATCCTTTGTAATTAAAACTTCCCCTACTTTTCCTAGACTTTCCGGCAAACAATCTTCGAGTCTGATTAAGTTAGCGTCATCTTCAAACACTACTCCGCCTGTGGCTATAGCCATATCCATTAACGTATTTTTTCGGTATTCTCCAAATCCAGGGGCTTTTACCGCAGCTATTTGCAATCCAACTTTTAGTTTATTAACAACGAGTACTGATAATGGTTCTGCGTCAAAATCTTCAGCAATTATTATTAAAGGTTTCTTGAGACTATTAGCGATTTCTAATGATGGCACAATTTGTTGACAAGTAAAAATTTTCTTCTCAGAGAACAATACTAAAGCGTCATTGTATTCAACCCTTGGTCCTTTTGATGAATTAATAAAATATGGGGACACAAAACCTCGATCGAATTTCATCCCTTCAATAACTTCTAATTCGTCGTCGAGAGTTTTTCCATCTTTAACAGTAATAACTCCATCTCGACCTACTCTGTTCATTGCAGCAGTTATCAGTTTGCCAATGCTTTTATCTCCATTTGCTGAGATTGTAGCGACTTGTTCAATTTCTTCCGATGTATTGACGTCTTTCGACATTTCCTTTAATTTTTCCATTGCCGCCTCGACTGCAAGCATTACTCCTTTTCTGATTTCTATGGGATTAGCACCTTTTGAAATGCTTTCAAATCCTTCTCTTGCAATGGCTCTGGCTAGAACAGTAGCAGTAGTGGTACCATCGCCAGCTTCTTCATTTGTTTTATTAGCAACATTTTGAACCAGTTTTGCTCCGACGTTCTGGAATTTATCTTTTAATTCTATACCTTTAGCAACGGTTACTCCATCCTTAGTTATTTTTGGTGGTCCAAAAGCTTGTTCCAATATGACATTACGTCCCTTAGGTCCCAATGTGATAGCAACAGCATCCGCTAATATATCCACTCCTTGTAACATAAGTGATCTAACGTCAGGACCAAACTTAACTTCCTTGGCATATTGTCGGCAATACGTAGAAAATTGATGCCTATTAAAATGAATTCGAACAATGTTTTTTGCACGGTACATGTTTTTGGTATGATGTCGTGAACTTTGCTTTTAGACCATGAACTGACATAATATAAACATCTTTCAAAACAGTATTTGTTTTAGAAACAGATTTGAATTCGGATTCATTATTTAATGTCCAGTAACGTATATTTTATATGGATTAAAAAAGGATTTATAACTTTGAATGTGCATTAAATTAATAAGGTACATTATGTCACAACGAGAATGAGACTGAGTTATGAACATAAGGAGTACCTATTATAAGAAGTTTATTAATGTAAAGGAACACCTCAGAATCTGAATTATTATCTATAATAAAATGTACGTTTGTCCATGGTACTTAATCTATGGCAACGGCAACGGTTATAATATTTGAAAATATAAATAAAGCATTGAGCCAGTGAGTACTCGTGCGACCTTTGGGGTTTTATTCCCAGAATTATCACGAATTCAGTTATTTAATATGTCAGCTGGAAGTATCATCAAACCAATGACTATCGATTTAAAAATTGGTGATCAGTTGACTGCAATATCATGTGGTCACATTGTGGTAGAATTAATAAAGTTTATTTCTTATCAAAGATTACAAATCCCCTATACATATCAGTGGCTGAAACAGATGATAAATAAGAAGAAAGAGTCCCAGGAGAAGAAAGACAGTTTTCGATCAGAACGACATTTTCGCGTGGCCTCGACAGCGTTGGAAAACTTGGATTTCATATTGAAGGTAGTTGTTCCTTTTTTATGCAGTAAATGTGATAGAAATATTTTGTGCAGTAAATACTATTAGAATAGGTACCTGAAGACTTGAAGATGATAGCGGCATACAGCTGTATCTCAAAGGTCCAGGGCCGTGCAAGGCCAGCCAGCAGTGAAATTCAAAGCCTGATAATTGGAAGAATACAAGATAGCGAGGAAGACTTTTCGGATATAATTTAGGATATAGTTAATTGAACTAACAAACTATTCTTTGCATGGAAACGTCCAAATTTAACACAGAAATCCTTATTGTTTGTTGGTTAATATAAATTACAATTTAGCACAGAAAACTTTTCAATCTCAAAATTACACTTTCATTTTTCTTGCTAACTATACGGTTCTGTATCTCCACCAGCTTGGAGAGGGTCCCTCTCCCCATCCCCAGTATTCTGTGATCTGTATACTACATTTTTACCATAAATGTTGCACACAAAGGTCACACCAGTTCCTTCATAGGATAGGTTGACATGACATGCTTTTTTGACTTTCATCACCATCTCCATACACACATATTGGTTTTGGAGATTTCTTTCTCATTTTCCAATTGAACATTGGTAAACATTAATATTATTAATACTCTTTTTATTTTCTAGAGTCTCATAAAAGAAATAGATGGTGCATCAATTCCAGTGGAAATCTGTGTAGCCCTGGGAGCAACACCTGTCACCTGTAAAGAGATATACAGGTTCCTGTTACCAACTGTCTGCCACAAGCCACAGTGCCAGTCCACCAACATAGCTAATGATCAGAAGATTCAGCGGAGTGTTTTCAAGTTAGTGTGTATATATGACACCTGAGATTCTTTAAATTCAGTAATAAGTCTATGAGATTGATAAAAACATTTGATCATTTGATAATCACATTCCTTCAAACAGATCAGAATCTAGACTAAATTCTAGAATCTAGCTTAAATATCTAAGTTTTTAAATTGCCCTTGTGGACTGTTCAACCTCAAACCATTACCATAATTTACACCAAAGCACTTTTGAAGGGAAATGCAAGTAACAGTAAAAATATGATGTCATTCACCATTCAGTTCTCTCCACTTGAGACCGAGGCTAATTTAGTGATACATTCCATGTGCTTGTAGGCCCCCTTTTGTTTGCTGTGGTTTGATAAGTTGATTTGTGAAAAGACTGTTATTCACAAATAAATATTCGATCGATCCCAAACTTGACATCCTGTGTTATAGTAACCTGTTAGATGTTAACAACATATATTTACATATAAATATATATACATAGTTCCTGTTAGCCCATAGGGAAGTAGTGAGTGCAATGTGAGTTGTTTTTAGAATTTGTACATGGTTTGTTGACAAAAATTCCTTCAAGGCAGGCAACACATTGGTAGCCCTGGATGTTGCAAGTGTCTATAGGCAACTGTGACAGTTTACCATCACATGGATACCTGCCTGTTTGCCTTGTCTTTTAATATAAAAAAAAATTGTGTGTGACTGTCTTACACCACAATTGTGTTTGCACTGGATAAATGGTAGAAATGAAAAATGTATGTATCTGTACAATATAGTAATATCATTTATTATTAATTTTATTACACCAAACCCTGATTGATATTAAAAACGATGACTCAATGAGTGCTACACTCGCCTAACTAAAAGGTAGATGTTTAAAAAAAAAGTAAAACCACGCCTGTAATCCCCGAAGGGGTAGGCAGAGGAGTGTAGTACATTTTCACATTTCAACAGTTACGTCAAAGTCCCATGGAATAGGTGGCTAGCATATTGCCATACACCGGGCACTGATCCAGACTCTAAATCACTACTATAAGTTCTAAATTAGAAAAGTCGCTCTTGCAACCACTTGATCAAAGAGGCAGTCAATCATAGACATTAATGTCAATGAGTTTATATTTTACATATTTTGGTCTCTTACAAAAATGAGTTATTACTTTATGTTGTGACTTAAAGTAATAACTCATGTATAAAGAGATGTATATGTATAATATCTGAAAATATCATATCTTTCCAGGACATTGGTGACTTCGGAAAAATTGAGCAAAGTATTCTTTGATGCTCTGCCACCTACAAATATGTATGTGTTTTTGAAGAAGAGAAGCAACAATAATCAGGATGTTGTGTGTGGTGACAGTTTTGTTTATGTTAGCGGCTGTAGGATCCCTCGGAGTGCAAAGGTTGTTGTGCTTGATTTTTGTACAGGAAGCAAAGAAAATATATCATGCTGCAGTGACTTCCAAGTGTTTGGAGATGTGATTCATGATGACTTAGTAAATTTAAATTTAGAAGGGTCAGATGAAAATATAGAAAATTTTCATGAGATAGAGTCAAACAATGAGGTAACTTGGTTTCAATCGAGTTATGTTATGAAGGGTTTTAAAGATTGTGTGGTCAAAGGCAACTCGGTAACAAATTCATGGCTAGACTCATGATGTATGTTGAGGGTAGAATCAAAATGTTATGTTAGTGTCAATTGTTAATATCCAATCAATTACCTCTTTTAATCAATGTTAAATTAAATTTATTTTATGTTCAGTTTATTGTTATAGAGATGTTTAGTGATGGTTTTAGAAGTTGGAATAAGTCACTGCTGGACGCAGGCATCCCAGGGTGGTTCAGGGAGGGTATAGACAAGGTGCTAAAAATGCTCAATTTGTAAATCTTAGTAAATATTTTTGTAGCACTGCAAAATTTTGTTAGTTTTTAAATTGCTTGCCAGTTGACAGGGTAGTAACTTTGACTAATATGTAATTGTCATTTATAGACTGATAGCAGATACTTTTCTTAGTGTATTACTTTTTCGGGTCTTGCGTCTAAAAACTGTACTTTCTTTTGTATGCATTTGAAAAAAATGTCATTATAATGTTCTACTTTTTGTGGTTCAATAAAACTAGTGAAATGAAACAAGACCTGATCAAGTCTCATAATTATATTTAAAAAAAAACCTTAACATCACGCCTGTAATCCCTGAAGGGGTAGGCAGAGGAGTGTAGTACACTCCCACGTTTCACCAGTTACGTTTCGTCTAATTATATTAGTATATCTACATATATTTTCTTGATTTATTCAAAAATGTGTCACATTTAATTTTTGTTAAAAAAAAATTATTTCTAATATTAGTCATTCCAAAAGGTTAGTGCAGCACCTATTTAATATTAATGAATTCCAGTTATATACTGAAGAATATAAATAGATCTATCATTTAATAACAATGTAATTATGAGAAAATAAATACCACAATAGAAAAAATGGTAATACATAGAAATTTCTAGTAGAGATTTGAAGTTTAGATCTGTATCCAGTATATGACAATAGGCTCACCCCTATTGTGTGGGATTTCCCTTATGTGGGAATGCACTGCACTTCTCTGCATAACCCTTCTGCTGTTACAGGTGTGATATTATTTAAAACTAACACAGACATGGCTCTCATGAGTAAACAGGAGTTTCTATTTTAGCTGTATGTTCCATATTTGTATTGCTCATATCCTGTAACACTGTTATTAGTCACCTTTGTTCATCATTTTAAAATAAAGATATTCTATAGAGAGAAATAACAGCATTATTTTACATCCATTCTCTTCATATAATAGAAATAGTCATACTATAACTTTATGTGACGTACTTCAGCTTGTCCGTCACTAAATATAGTCCTGTCTCTAAAAGCCACACAGTTTTTTTTGAGTGGACTTCCAATACTTCTTGCAGTGCAATTTTTCCAATTATCACAGTTTGTATAAGCTCTATTAAACTCTACAATAAGATCATTCCTTCCACCATTGGGTCCGACAACATAGTTACATCTTATTAAATTTTTTATCATATCTTTGAGACAACATTCGAGCATTTCATAGTATTCGAGCCAGAAATCATTGGGCAATTGTTTTAGAGGTATACCCAGAGCTTCAGTTAATACACCTGTGATAAAAATATCATCAATCCAAAAATATGGATGGTATATAGCTTCCCGGTATAACTGCATTGCTATTTTTGGACTGATGATATAGTACCAGCCTGAAAAGTAAGGAGGGTATACACTTTTGTGATATTCACTCCATGTTACATACCATTTATTTTCTTTGTTTCGTTTAGGCTTTGTACCTTTTAGTATGAATCCCATGACAACATTTTCTTGGTCAGATAAAGGAATTTTTGTAAGAAAATCATATGTTCTTTTCAAATTGAATACTGTGTCGTCATCAACTTTAAGTATATATGTTGCCTTGTCACAGACCGTTGAAGCCCAATGTAGACCCATTAGATGTTTGTATGTCAGATTCCTGTAGTTTTCAGTGAACGGTCCCTGAAGAATGTCACCAAAAATTTGACTCTCATCCTTAACTGCCTCCTGTGTTATGTACCTGTAAAATTCAAATTGGTCATTAGACTTGTTTCCTACAGAAAAAACTGTTCTAAAAAGGTAATAACCATTGAAGGGTTATGTATGCATTTTCATGGTTAATTTTTTAATCTATTACCTGTATATAATATTACTTTGGATTGATAAGTTTAAAAAAAAACATTTCTGCACCCAAGAAAATTTGTCTATATTTCAATGAACACATAATTTGAAACAGTTATTAAAAATCATTGATCATAGGTTACAGGCAACCATTTCCCCAGGAATTGCTTAAATATTGTAACATTTGTTATATTTTCATTCAGTTCATATATAAACATTTATCTACATACATAATATATATACTGGATAAAAATGCTTTAAGTTCACAGCATATCAAAATCTCTTTTTTTATTAGTATATCAGAAAATTAAATGACACTTCTGATAAAATGTGTGGAGTATAACTTACAGTTGAACTGGGGGCTTAATAGATTTGAACTTTGACAAGATGCATCATAAATACCTTTATATTTTGTTATTTGACTGTCACTAATCCTACCCGTTTGCTTAATCACTACTAATTTGTGTATGTTGTACGAGCGTCCTGGAATAGCGGAATGAAGTTTTGTATTCTAAATGTTAAGTGCGCTTACCTGTCTGTTTTAGGTATTTTTGCTAGCAAAAATATTCTTGTGGCATTTAATGATTTTAAATATTCCTTTGGCATGGCCCTTCTGTGAGCACTTCTTAATTCGACATGTCCAACATACGAAGTTACTATAATAACTATGAACGGATTGTCTGAAAAATGTAAAACTTTTTAGTTTTTGTTTGTAAGCAGACTCGTTAATGATATAAAGATTGTAAAATCAAGTAGAACTCACTGTGACACAAAGTACTGGCAGGTTCAATAATAAAGTTATTTAAAGAAATATTTTGTTTAAGAAATATAAAAACATTGTTAGTCTCAATGTAGGAACTTCGGTAAATCCAAATAACCAAGAATCCAATGCCTGCTGTGACAAAATAAAGACTTTTTTTATTCATATTTTCGTTAGAGAAAAGTTTTTTTAAAGTTCTTCAGTGCCTTGTTTTCGTTTCCACGTATAAAAATGTCCCTTTACGTTTGATTGTAATACATTCTGATTTTAAATTGGTACTTTAAAATTAATGGTAAATTGGTTTTTGTTGTTAAACATCCTTCTGTATGAACGAATGAAATGAAATTGAACACACTGACGTTCATGACCTTCAAATCAATCAAATAATGAATGAGTGAAAGTTCGTTTTTTTTTCGAAGTCGCTAAATATGTTATCAAAGCAAATCTGATAGGCTTTGTTATTAAATAGGCAATAGGATCAGAACACAAATAAGATGTCCTCTGTGTGATTTTTAATTGGACAATATACTAAAGAGTAGAAATTAAATTAAATAAAAAAAATTATATTACTGAATTGCACATGGTGTTATTTAGATGTAATTTCTTAACTTTGGTTTGTTCTCAACAGGTTTGAAAGACTTAACGATAGTGATTACTAAATAAGTGAAAAATAGGAAAAAAAATTAATGAAACTTAACATGGAATTCTAAATGGTCTACTACCGAACGTGTATTCACATGTCATCAGCAAATAGTACACAGTACACACTTATTCAAATCGCTAAACACTCAGATAGGAAATCAACGTAAATCTAGTTCTCATTTTGGTATCATGCATTAAAAGAACATAAAACAACATGGTTTCAGTTTAAATCCATAAATGCAGAAATATATAAACTATACAGCATATAGTAAAAATATAAAGCTTAGAAATTGAAGAATTATGCTTATAGTGTAATATTTACCTTAACTCTCCTTACCTTCACCTATTCAACTCGAGAATGTCAACAGCTAGTTTCTACTATGTAACGGTTATTAGGAATGATATTAAATGAATTTAAATCTGCAATTCACACGAATTATGAAGAAGTTCAAGTATTGCAAAATATGTCCACGCATGCCATGTATACACTACGTGAGGATTATGGCACAGGTACCGCCATTTGGGATTTGAAAAGTAAGTTTAAAACTTTACGAATTACAAAATTTTTTAACAATTGGCATAGAAACCTATATAGAAAAGTCTAATTATATACTACAAATTACAATTTAAATAATTATTTGAGAAAAAATACTCCTACTAATGTTAAGAATTTGCACACAAAAAATAAATCGTAATTAAACGCAACGTTTATCAATGAAGATGAAAATGATATTATGACTCAATGTTCTTACTGCTATAAGTTAAATTTTAATTTTGACTAGGAGCACAACTAATATGAGAAAAACTCAAAATAAGTTGAAGTAATGGACATTATTAAATAAGGCAGTAATTATTAACATCACAATAGCTAATGAATGTATACCTGTAGTTTTACTTAATAAAATCTAATAGCAGAAGTGTCAAGTAGTGTTACAAATACATAACCTATATTTAGTTATGAGGGCAAAATCAATTATGATAGTCTGTTGGCGCGTAAACCTGCGACTGCAGAGACGCGCAGTGACTATAAACCCAGCCGTAATAATAATACCTCTTAGGAGTTGTTAACAATTTGTGCAATTATTGAAATCCTTGAAAAACTTGTTAGGAGTACATTAGGTTCTCGTTTAAAAGTATCATGTGAAGTTTATGTACTGACTCATTTACATATGTGTCACAAAGTAATGAATGCGAAAATAAATATTAAAGTTATGTTAATTGGAGTTTTCGATTATGTTTTAGGGATTTGTAATGATTGGTTACGGCGTTGTTATTAGCGTCTAGTTTTCAGATTCAGCTATATTAACTTATGGTGTGGCTATACTTCACCTTTACATGTTTCAATTGTTATTTAACTCTGTCGATAAAGTAACATTAATGACTTTTTTTAAAATTATTTAAATATCATTCATGTGCCAAACATTACGACGGGGAGCCAGGCACCATTAAAAATTCCTATAAACGAATATAATTTTTCACATTTCTTAAAAAATGTTTCTATTATTGTACGTAGATGGGTATAAATTAATAAAATATTTCGAAGATCCGTTTTAGGTTCGATTGTTTAAAATCGAATGTCTTAATTTACAGATACATATTTTTATGTTTCTTGTCTCTCTTCTTTGGTTTTCTAATCAGTTTGTTTAAAAGAGATAGCTGTCAGCGATATGACAGTTATTTATTTATTTATTCTGATACAAAAAGATAATAATACAGATTACATGAAAGGGTGTAAACATAAACTCTTTTGAGTTTTACCGTACACCCTGTTTTACCGTACACCCTGACGTGTATAATTATTCCTATTATTTATGTAGAGTGCAATTAACCATTAAGTAATTCCTTTAGTTTGGGATTGTGGACAATTGTCGTCAGCATCTCCATCATTGGCATGTCTCAGACCACTGCTGAAAATAGGCTTCTCTATGTGGGGTTTTGGCCCATAATCCCCACGCTGGACAAACGGGACATTATACTCGTAAAGTATAAACACAATCAACACACCAACGAGTCTGCCAACAAGTGACTTTACATCAAACTGAACACATGTATTATACACGGAGCACGCAAATGCCACTCAGCTTTAAGCCCCTCATTCATTAATCAATGTTCTAATTGTGTCATTGTCTTTACACAAACGCGTTAGACATTCCAACTGATACAATTCCCGTCTTAATTGAACTGAAGACATTCGGGAATGCACTGGCGATCAATTTGAACCTTAATATCGCATTAATGTTACGTGATTAATAACAGCCCCAGTTTATTATGACAGAGGGATGACTCATTGTCAACACTGCGCTTGTAC
>DWJK01001802.1:0-16022 GCA_018248815.1 Croniades pieria auraria
ATAACACTAACGTATTGGGATATTACCTGTATGTTAGTTGTAAGGTATAGGAATAATAATAATAAATAAATAAAATAAATAAATATTGTCACAAATGTCAGACATAGGCGTGCGTGTATAGAGTTATAGAGTGATTAATGTAGAAGTACGTTGGCTCTATCAATGTAGAGATATTTAGCGCTGTTCTCCTAGCCTTCCCCTTTAGGGAACTGACATGTCGATACACTAGTGGTACTCGTATACTGTATATTACACATTTTATATCAGCGCCGTACGTAAAAGTTTTTGAACGTTTGGGAAAATACTCAATGTGCCAATCTTTGGGGACTTTATAGGCACTTCGTGGTTCAACTTGGCTGTTTGTCCAAACGTATTTTTATATCATCACTAACAAGTATAACATATATATTTCTAAACTAATAAAATAATATAACGTCACGCCTGTATCTCCTCCAAGGGGTAGGCAGAGGAGTGTACTACACTCCCAAGTTTGGTTTATAAAATTCTACGTCCTACCATGGAATAGGGGATGAGCCTACTGCTATATCCGCACAAACTCGCATGCTGCGTTCAGAGTTAGTACATTAAATTGTGGAGCAAGTTCAGCTTTCATAAGCCTAGAATATTTGTAGAGCGTCACTGCGGGCTACGGCGACAACTTGTGGAATTTTTGTTAACGTCGAGACCTCTGTGTAACATTCCGGTGCTGCCGCATTGCAGCAATGCGGCACAATTATATAAAATACTTAATAGAACAATCTTTATTGCTTCCAAATTCCTTAACAGAGCCTTGATGATGAAAGGTGTTCGGTACTGAATACACTTGGCACTATCACCGGAAGAAGCCCTCGTACATCGCAAGGTCATTTGACATCAGCTGTCCAGTTTGTTTCTATAACACTGTATACCTACACCCAAGTACAGATAATGGTTATAAAGTTTCTCATTATCATTATCATCATCGGCCTATTTCAATCCACTGCTGGACATAGGCCTCCCCCAATGTGCGCCATCGCGCCCTGTCCTGGGCTTGTCGCATCCAGCATCGGCCTGCAGCCTTTCGCAGATCGTCATCCCACCGGGCCGGAGGGCGTCCTACACTACGTTTGCCGAGCCGCGGTTTCTCAGTTAGCTGTTAATCTTCTATAGCACAATGGAAATTATCATTTGCGGTAAAGTCTGAAGCACATCGAAGCTGTGTAGTCGTGAGTATAACGACTTGTATGGGCTTTGTCTGAAGCCAAACGGTGCACCACACGTTGCTTACAGGAAGTGATAAGCATCAACATCCGACCTATAATGAACCGTCTGCAATAGATCGCTGAGTTAGAACTAAACTGAATAGCCATTGAGAAACTGAATGGCTCTTGTGTCGAGATTGAACTGCAACGTAGCGTAAACCATACTGTTAGTATATCCATCTATAACGTGTTTTCTTGACGACCACCGCTTGCTATAGATTCGTCTGTTTGAAGCTCATATCAATCCTTAACGGCATATCGACCTTCCGGGCTTATACGCTTTGCGCCCGTAACACCGCCTTAAGCTGAAATAATCGTGTTCTAAAAATAACATCGCACAGATTTACGCGCCATTGTCAAAACGAAACTTACCCTACATTTAAAATATCTAATTTTTTTTTCACATTCGATTTTTAAACAATGTCAGGCTGAATTTTTAAATGTTGTCGCTTTTATATTGTCACTGGCAGCTGTCATAATTTATAGTGGTGTTCTAGTCAAAAATCGCTTCATTACCACAGACAACTGCGGCGAATCGCCCCAAACCCGTGCGAATAAGCCTACATTGGAGGTTTTAGGAGGCAGCCGAAACCGCGCAGTCATCGGGTGAGTTCAGCGCTATTTGAATTTAATTAGATCCTTCCATAATGTACAACTACAAAGACCCTAATGGATAACTGCCCGTCTGTAGCGCCGCGCCGGTCTGTTTGTAGAATGGCCTGGAAAAGCCTTCTATTCTCTTAACTGAAGAAACAAAATTTTCATAATGATATTATACTAAGTAATTTGCTAAAAATATATTTGAATTAGCGTTTTCTCACTGTGTTTTCTAAACGTTTTTTAATCATAACTCATTATTACCACATTTACTGTTCTGTTACAGGAGACAAGTCTCCTCGCAAAACGAGTAGGTTTATGGCCACGGTCTGCCACGTTGGCCTAGTACCTTAACAATTTCCTTGTTTTATTCCTTGTTTGTTCCTATTGTTTTGTCTCTTTTTGTTACTTTTCAGATGCAGTAAGAAAAAAGGAAAAAAATATAGGTATACTTACCATCACGGGGGCCGCCTGCCTGTTTACCTTGCTTTTTAATATAAAAAAACTATATAGCCAATATTTAAAACGTCAATGCATCAAGGGAACAAAAATAAAAACAGAAAATACTAACCGTACGTATTTAACTTTACACTACATTATAGTTATGTCTATCATATTGCTAAAATAGTAAGTCTTTCTGTAATATTAGGTCCTTACATATGGAATTAGCGTTTTATACGGAGAAAATGAAACGGAAAAAAAATTATAACAGAAACGGAAAAGAAATTTGTACCATTACTATTTCTGCACTTTCGCCATTACATATGTAGGTAATTAATTGATTTCTTCGCTGAAAAAATTGTGGGAACGAGAACCAAAAAAGTTCTTTGAAGGCGGTCTGAACTGCTTCATCGGAGTTGAATTTTTTCCCTAGTAAGAAATTGTCCAAATGCTGAAAAAAATAGTAATTTGTTGGAGCAAGGTGGGAGTATGGTGGGTGTCAGAGACATTCCAACCGCAGCTCTTCCTGCAGTTCAGATATAAATACTGCGTTTATAAATTTACTATTATTTATTTATTTATTCTTTATGGTTATTAACAAAGGGCGGTCTTAATGCCAATTGGCATTATCAACCCAGGTGATGATGAAGAGTTGTAATAGGCACTATTATTTTATATCATCACGCTAGGTCACTCACAGGGTAGGATGCAACCACCGTATGCTAAATATCCCTGCCGTCACTGACCTGACGCATCATCATCATCATCATCATCATCATCATCACTGACCTGACGCGCTTTTCTTAAATTCAATACTCTCATTATACACACTAATTTAAAACTCATAAATAAAGCTATGGGTTTGAGGCTGGTAATAAATATTTCTCACAATGTTCTCCACACTGACCCTGTTCACATTTTTATATAACTCTCAACCAAACGCTCAAAGTAACGAGTAATAAGAATAAAGGCACTAGCGTTTTCAAATGAATATTTTTATTTAAAAAAAGGAAACCATTAACGCTGATATTTGCAAAGTTTTAACAAAAAGTTGTCAACTGCAATATCATTAAAAATATTATATACATCGTGTTACATGACATGTAATTAGCAAGCTGTATACAGCGTGCCTGTGAAAAATACAGGGTGCGTGTGTGGCGACCGCTCGTAACGACCTCAGCACCGTTACGGGGGAAACTGAAATAAAGCCAAAATTGTATTGTCAGCGTACCGCGTGGTCGTAATCAATTGGGTACATTTTAAATGGACAACTCGGAACAGCGTCATTTTTAAAAAGGTTCTGTATATAGCAGTACGCGCATACCTTAAGGGTGAAGATTCATTACAATGACGCCACGGGTTAATCGATTCGTGCTCATTGTTTTAAGGAAATAATTTTAACATCCTTTCACTGTTATGTTATAAGCCCTGTGGAATATGATATCCTGAAGTACGTTCCAGTGGAGTAATAAAGGGCGACACGTTTTACATCGGGGACTATTGCAAATTGCGTGCTACTACTGGCAATTTCAGGTTAGAAAAACCGATTCATTATTTACCTACTCGGGATTGAACCTAAGGTTCATCGTTCAGCACTCGTGCCTGCAACCAACGAAGCTATTTACAGCACGTTTGTACTCATGACTAAATTGAAATCACAATGAACTCATCTGGTATCGCGTTGTACGAGACGAGGCCACTAATATATCAAATGCGAGCCTAATTACGAGAACGAGGGAGAACGACCCTGTACGCAGCCATACATTACAGAGTGTCGCAGTAAGTCATCGCAACTGCACCAGCAGTGTTGCCTCGCGATGTAAGTACAATTAATGAAAGAAGAACACAAATAGAAGACAAAAGAACAAAATTATTAGACGCGACGGCTTGATGTGTAATAATGAATTACCATCCTGGGTTAAAAGCACTATATCGGGTTAGCTGATCGCCAGATCATAGTTCGTAACACAGCAGGATGCACCACGGACAGTTAAGGTTGGCTTGAGCTGCTATCATGAAGTTTAGAACCCTTTACACCCCAAGGAACAAAAGGTAAACACTATATTACAAAATTAAAGATTTATACCGAAAAAAAATTTATTCTCATTGTGGCAACGTGCGTGTAAAATATGAAGCTTTTTTCTAAGTTATTCTCGCAGCGCTAAGCCTCGGGACTGTCCAGAAAAGATTCAATAAACGCTCTCAACTAAAACATCCAATGCATTGGCTCGTATTTGAACCTTACAAATCTCCTTATACTACTGTACCAGTGACCACCAGAGCAGTTCTCCTACTTGTAGGTACATTCACCATATTATTAAGCCTAAGCTATAGAAGAGCGAAGTGGTTTACAGAGAATGGAAACCGTTAACTTTCCGCTCCGTCATACAACACCAATTTCTATACAAAAGTAAATTCTATGGGCGTAAATGTAAAATGTATTTCATATTGTGTATACAAAACCTTGTGCGAGGATAAGACAGCAAGTTTGATTGTTCAGGTTAATAAGAGAACGTTTGAAAGCATTTCTAAGACGGTAATATTTAGTACGATTAGTTCGGCAAAGAAATGCCTGCTCGTAAATCTTTTTTGAATTCCGTGAAGAAATAAAGTCATTAGCGGTAGATACGAGTATTATTGTAGTTCGCAGGTGAACCAGAACTGACACGATAGACTGCAAAATTAATTCTATTGCCATGCGCCGGGCACAAATAAAATAGCAAGTGATATTTAAACTTAAAACGCACATTTTTAAGAGGTGCGCGCTAGGATTTGAAGCCGGTCTCCCGGAATGAGAGGTCGAATTTCAAACCACTAGGCTATCACTGCTTCAATTTTAATCAAAAGAACTTTTATATAGATTCATATAGTTTTCAGTTATATGTTTATTGAAGCTTTGATATAAAAGAAAATTTAGTCAAATCAAATCTAATTGAAAAAATTTGGTCTAAAAAAAACTGTGCGACAATAATTTAATTTGGGTATAAGACTGTTGACGTAACAAACACTAACTAACGCTGGTAAATATTTATTTAATTTAAATCAATTTTATAATTTATTAATTGAATTCTAAAGTCCGTATAAAAATAAACTAGCAATTTGAACTCACTCGTAAAGCAGATCCGTAAATCACGATATAAAAGCGTGAAAATTTTAACAAAAGCGATATATTCTTTTTTTTTCACACGATCCTTGTTAATAATGTTTGAAAACTTGAAAATAGGGCCCCGGTTGTAATTACAGGAGGGAAAACATTGCGCGACAAGTTGTCGACAAGACTTCGAGTTTAAAGTTACTTAAAGTCACCACCTTGAAAGTCGAGTATGCGGATTTACAATTCAAATTACTCAGAAACTATGATTGGGAAATATCTAGATTATACATTACAAAAACCCCGGAGCAAGTACTGGATTCCATTCGCTAATAGCGCAGTAACCTTCAACCGAATTGGAATCCAAAACGGAATCAAATCTCAAGTACTTACGTAGTAGTACTCAATTTGTATCTAGATGTTGAAAATCTCATTGAAACTGCTTACAATGTGTTTACTACAGTCCTTTTTAAGGTTCAATGTTAATTGAAATCTATTTATGGATAATGGCGGCCATTCTCCCAAGCCTCCCCAGGCCACAGCTCACGCTTTTCTGGTAGCCAGGACTCTGCTTGAAATATAACATGTTTTGGTCAATAAACCATTATTATTATTATTCTTGGGTATTACTTGCTCATTCGCTTTTCACACAAAAACTCACGCGATGCAAGTTTCTAAAATATGTACAAAGCTGATTAAATTTTTTTTTTTAATTTTCGCGATAAATTTTATTACACGACAACAATTTTACACTAATATCCCACCAAAATTTAATCGACCTTTGGCGGTCATTAATGACAACATTCTCAAAACTTGTGACAATTGAGGCTCTCTTTAAAACAGTGTCTTACTGTTGGAACCTGCAAGCGTTATTTAATTTTCTTATAATATTTATCACATACATATAATAATGTACATATTATATATTATAAGGAAATTTAATAACGCTTCCAAATTTACTTACGCTCTACAAAATATTAACTTACATACGTAGCAACTGATTTTGAAATAAATTTTTAAAATATTACCACGCATTAAATTACAGCCGGAGGGAAAATATCGCGAGCGCGACGAGGTGTCGACACCGCGCTAACGCGGTGTCGTGATTCTTTCCGTGTTCATTAACATAACAAGTAGTTCCGTTAATCAAATGTACGAAATTAATAGCGCAGTTTAGAGTCGACGTTCCGCCCAGCAATCAGACGGGACATTACAAATTGCTAGCAATTACCGCGACACCACCCTCCCCTAGGCCCTCGTGTTTTTTACGCACGCGGTCTACATAGCACATTACGCGTATGTCACGTCACATCAACGATCTCAGTAGGGTTGATTTTTAATAAAATTAGTTCATACTTTATGAATGCCCAGAGGCTCATTATTGAGTTTTTTGTCCACCAATTTGACTAAACAAAGTAATTACTGAAATGATTCGGTTAAAACGTTGTCAAACATTGCGAATTATAATCAGTACAAAACACTTATATTTGTTTTATGTTTAATATTATAGCATAAAAACAGCCATAGTCTAACGGGTATAACAATGATAGGAAATGTGCACACTTTAGAGTTCTCCATAGTGATTACTAAGGCGTATGACATCTTTAAACTCACATTAGACCAACGTAGCAGATTCCTTCCTTAATCTTTGTTATCCTTTCTTATCCTAAGTGGAGACATACGTCCAACAACGAAGCAACAAAAATAAAAATTTCCTTACAATGGTCAATTTGAGAATCATAAGACTTTTTATTCAAACAAAATAACTAAATTTTTGCGTGTAAACATTTTTATAATGTCAAAAAATTGCCGTTCCGGACATTAATTTATAGACATCACTAAGCATATTTTATTTAATAACCAACAGGAGTTTTGGTAATAATAATAATACAATAGAAAAAAAACAATGTTTAAAAAAAAAAACATCTAAAGTCTTTGTGATATATAGTTCTCAAAACACTGGCAGCATTATCCCGCTGAATTACAAAGCTAAGCCTCTGTGCGAAGTAATGGTCAGCCCTATAAACATATGTATATACAAACAGACAACAAGATTGACGTTATCGACACGTTACGTCCGTAACACAGTACGTACACCAAATTTAGTTTCTAAATCCGTGTTGCATCACAAAGCCAGCTCACTCGATATGCAGATACGCGTATATTTATTTCTATTCACTCAAAGGTAGGTGTATAAAGCTCTCAATTCCTCATCCTTTGAATGATGTTATCGCGATTTCCCAAATGTTTCGCTCTTTTTGATCTAAATTCTTTATATTCGCCTTCGCCTCTGCCTTTTGCTACCACACATCAGAATTCCTTTGTGGAAAGATAAGGTTCGGTAAAAAATCGAGTATTTATTCCGGAATCGGTGCACTGCAGTTCTACATCTTTTTTATTTAATTTCCTATACAGTATTATAATTTTATGGTTAGTTTCGTATATAGCTACTTAAATATTCTGCCTACTATTACTACGTAGCAGCGGATATAACATGAGATTGATGCCCCAACTCGATATTTCGACTTGGGTCGCGTCGGTTGCTTATCTTAGGTAGGCCGATTATTTGAACATTTGTATTGGTATTGATGTGCTTCATTTTAAGATTATTGACGGGTTAGAATAAAGGAAAAGTAACTTCGCATCTCCTAATATAACGGTTACAAATTACTGCTAACAGTCATTCAAATCATTTATTAACCGGATAAAATTTATACTGTAAAATGTATAATATATACTGTCACTCCAATTGTTACAGAACAGCAGATGATCAAACAGATGTGTATTTTAGAATAGTCGTTTTCTTAGTAGTTTCTAGATAGAAAATAGAAACGTCATAAGCAATTTTTGCCCTCTATTTTACAATGGCTATTATTAAATTATAAATAATTCGGTCAACATAGGTATAATTCGGTCAACATAGGTATAATTCGGTCAACATAGGTATAATTCGGTCAACATAAGTATAATTCGGTCAACATAGGTAAACATTTCTGTTGAGAATAATATAACACGTCGATTCTTTAGATAACATCCCACCGTCTGCCATAGAAAGTATTGGATATATACATATATAAATAGCTTCACGCCAGATCTTATATGGGTCGGCAGATAGCACGGAGTGCCGAATATCTCTATCCTTGCACTTATTTACGTTTACGATTGGCCTTCCCATTCACAATGTTATATATACATGTGTTATTGTGATTTGAGTACACACATTCGTATATTATATAAAATCAGTTGTTAGATTCATCGTGTCGCATGGTTTACTGGCTTACGAACTAAGGGAATTATGAAGAGACCTAGTGATTAAAATATATTTTCTGAAAGAATGCCTGTAATAAAGATCAAAAGAGATTTAACATTATTAAGCTAGTCATATCTCGATATGATAAATTTATTCATGGTCCAAGTTTTAAGAAGACCCTATTCCCGAATAAAAATAATCAAGATATACGTGGCATTAAAAACTAATTTAAGTGACAAAAAAGACCATTTTAATTAAACTTTCCAGAATCATTATCAGATAACATTACCTATTCATTAATTTTTAATGGCCCGTAAGCCGGTCCGATTTTTTCAAACCCTCCGCAAGACAGGAAATGGCGCAAAATTTATCACCAAACCTTCGGAATTACTTTAGAACAACTTAGCGATATGGAAATCTGCAGGTTTATAACTTTGAAGAAAATTGTTTTTTTTTCGGATCTAAATAATGGCAGCTCGAAGCTGATTCTGTATTGATTAAATATTTATACACCTTCTGTGACTCGAATCAATCAAGTATCCTTAAGTGTTCATTAATAAAGGCTTACGGAACGTCAATGAATTATCTACCCTACGAAGTATTTATTGAAGGGAGACGGCCGGCTATAACCCAAAAGGAATATAACGCATTCAAATATCTAGGAAATTTATCAACCTTCGAGCAGTGGGTCCAATACGTTTGGGTCGTTTATGGCATATTACAGACGGAAGACTCGTCAGCTCTCTGCCGGAAAAGTCAATTTGACGCAGATTACGGAGCAACTGAAGGCAATCTTACTAAAACACGAATGTTTGTTAAAATTTCTTATAATATAGATAATCATGATATTTCGTAATTAAATATTAAATGCGAAATGATTTATACAGTAAGAGCAAGCAAAGGGTCGAATGAAATTGTATGCAGACCGAAATTGTGCGTTACTCTAATTTATATGGGTACTAATTCGATACCAGTTTTAATGCCATACCATGCCATGCAATACCATAAATAATTGCCACAGCTTCGTCATGTTCTCCAAAAAGGGTGATAAAACCCTATTGAGGAACTACCGACCTATTTCCCTCCTGAGCCATGTCTTTAATGTGTTTTCTAGAGTCATCGCGAATCGTCTCGCGCGTCCACTTGAATTCCAGTCCCCCGAACAGGCCGGGTTTCGAAGAGGATACGGCACCATATACATCACATAGTGCGGTAAATAAGAAAAATGCAATTAATAATATACATCTGTATGGCACAATTAGATGTTTAATTAACATATTTGTACACTTAACAATACAAGCGTTAGAAAAGGATAATTGTGAGAAAAGTTGAAGGATATATGAAGTGTTGCTAAGCGTCCACTGAGTGGGCAGTGTAACTCCATGGGCGCGTTTCGCGACGATGTTCCATTACAAAAGGGAATTGGATCTTGATTCATTGGTTCGGAAAATCGGCAGCGTACCTTGATAATTTCATTTCTGTACAATTTGATCGCGTCCGTGGTCAGGCGATTCTTGGAAGCCTCCACGGACCCGAACACAATACACGGACTTCCCTACGGATCTCACACACAATACTAAGCTTTTATTGCCTCCTTTTACAATCTCCCATTACCCCCACGGATTCGCTACTGGGAATCAGATTCGTTACAATTTTTTTCTGCTTTTCCCTATGAGTGATTTCGATGTCATACTAGTAGTGGAACAAATGTGATTACCTCCGCCTCTCGTTCAAAATTAGATAATATTTCAATAAAAAGAGATAGCGCCTCGCGTGTTGCGCAACCTCACATGGCTCTTCAGAGAATTTAAAAGCGTGTATTGTGCTCGGCAGTAATGGTAGCGTCGATATCGGAAGAAGCACTAACATCAGAAATATCGCATTAGAGGCTACTTTCCTCGTGCGCTCCTCTCGGCGACTCCCCGTCCAGCTTTCACAGAGATTGTATTCGAGCAAATACGACGTGGCGTTCCTGTAAATACACTTACTGGCGGCACAAATTGAAATTACGTAAAAATCATGAATATGAATAAGTATTCCGACCCCGTGAATGGAACATCAATTATGCAAAATGTACTCGTATCGCAATGATCGGTGCCGCTGCAGCGTGGCTTGGTGCGGGTTCGATCCGTCGCGACGCGAAAAATCGATATCACCACCTGTTCATCAACTGCATATCTGTCCGCAACTCATCTTTTATCAACATATATTTAGATATTTGCTCGACACAGGGAAATATTTTTAAAATTCAGCCAAAAATTCTATACTATTCTCGGTGCTCTTTCTCTTTATTTCTACCACACGACTATATAGATGCTGTAATTCCAAACACGATTTCTCTACCACACAGTATCAAAAAGTCATAACGAAGAAATAAGTGAATCTGCACTTTTCAATGAACCGCAACAATCCAAACAGTTTCAGAAGAGGTTAGCCCCGAATACATTTGCCAGGTATACAAACTGAGCAAATCTGTTTTTCATCGAATACTAAGTAGGTAAAGAAACAAAGAATACTTCAATGGGGGTATTTTTAAACGCGCGCAGTCCAAGCTGACGTTCAGACCGAACGTTGTCAACTGCAAATTACAGGACGCAGAGAGAGGGTTGTTCCCGTACTTCTTCCGCACAAAGCTTTGTGGTTTTCGGGCTGTTTTCAGCTTAACTTGCGCAGTTCCTCCCCTGCTATCGAAATGCAATGGTATAGTACAAAGTGTGCACTTGTTGAAAACACCGATTCAGTAAAATTTTGATGACTAATTCAAGTAAAAATTAACATATTACCTCATAAAAGGATTTTCCGAGTTATTAAATAAAGAAACGTAACATCACACCTATAATCCCCGTAAGGGTAGGCAGAAACTGTAGTACACCCCCACGTTTCACCAGTTACGTTTAAGTCCCATGGAATACGTGGTGAGCCTATTACCATACACCGGGCACAATTCCAGACTCCGAGTCACTACTAGACATTCTGAATTAGTAAAATCCAATAGCACCAGACCCGGGATTTGAACCCAAGTCCTCCCGATCGGCAGTCGCGCTTGCAACCACTCGATCAACGAGGCAGTCAAATAAATAAACATATTAAGTAGTTTATTGATAAGTTAATATCATCGAGTGATATTATTTATCAATGGGTTTAAAAGATTAATTTTCCCTCAAACATATGCTTATTTTCGTTAAATAAATTTTACACTCCCGGTCTCAAAACACTAAATCTCTAATTTTCGTCTAAAAATATTTCTAGACAATATTTAATACCTGAAAAGGAAACGAAATAGGAAAGCGTTTAGAAAAATTTAAAGATTATTGCTTTAAAAAATATTGAGGAATGTATCTTAAACATTAAACTAAACCTCCATCACAATGTACCTAGGAGAACTAAATCCCATCTTAAAATATAGAGATCTAAAATAAGATCCGGCCCCGAAGTTAACAAGATAGAAAAAATACGACGAGCGCTTAGAGAAAAGATAAGCAAGGTAGCGTTTCGAGTTAAGCTAGCTGGATCACTACTAACGGCATTTTAAAATTCCGAATCGAAATAAAACATTACGAATATTCCCACACAATAGAAAACTTATTAAATTCCACATTTCTTTATTTATATACAATATGTGTGACATTCGATATATGGCAATAGGCTCACCGCTTATTCCATTGTCGAACGTAAACGTAATCAGTGAGAGGTGAGATTGTACTACATTCCTTCCCCTACCCCCTCGGGGATTACAGGCGTGATGTTACGTTTTTTTATGTATAAAATAGAATCTTTCCCAACAAATACTTTCTATATAGACAGGATTAAGTAGCGATCCAAATAGAAACCACGTCGCTCAAAGCGAACATTGTCAACTCGAAATTACAGGACTCTGGTACGCGCACTTCTTTCATACAAAGCTTTCAACTGTTTCCAGCTTAACTTGCACTCTTCCCCCTGTGATCGAAATGCGATGAAATAGCGAATTGTATGCGCTCGCTCCGCGCAGTTCAGTAATTTGACAACGATTTGCATATAATGTCGGTGCTCGAATAAGACACATGTTTTCAAATAGACTTTGGCGACAGAAAAGCAACGATTTCATATTGAATCGAAAGATTTTTCATAGTTCTGTCAAGTCTCATTTAAGACGTTTGTTTATGTAAGTGCCAATGACAAATAAATTTTTTTTTTTATAAATACACCACTAGATAGTGGCTGCTTAATTTAGAAAGATAAAAAGAGCATACAGTGCAATATCTAGTGTCTGAAATGCCGTGGAACTTGACTATAATTAAGTTTTGCTTTTGAACTTTAAGCCCAGCTATCACTCATGTCTGACAACACGCCTCAGTCAGTACAGCATAGACATTCTGTGATATGAGCTTTTCCGAAATGTGTAATCTCACAAAAATGTATACAGCCGTGCATTTCTCTAATGAAAGCTGCCGTATAATACGACCCGTAACTAACATTGAATATAATTTACCTTAAAGGGTTGCTGCATTTACATAAATATTGGGCAGCGATAGCCGCAAACATAAACATTACACACGATAAGTAAAATTTATGCAGATTTCATGTGAGTATTTGTATTTCATAATTTAAGAATGAAAATATGCTTTTTGCGTTAAGGAATTCGTCGCTTTGCATTATTCCGTGGCGTAAAAATGCACGCTTATTTGTTGTCGCGAAATCAAAATATTTATTCAAATATGGCTACGTTCCAGACTCAAAATGGAATACATGAATCCACAAATTATTTTTTATTTCCCGTTAAAAAGTATGCTAATTTAATTTTTAATCGTCCTTGGCTTCTTTTGTTATAGTGTTTAATATTTATGAACCGGCAAAACACTGGAGCAACTAAAAATGTTTCACTACAAGCAATATGTTTTTGCGAGGTAACATTTTACATGATATCTGACTTTAGTATACGGCTCTGTTGACGTCATACGCTTGAAGATTTTCGTGCGTATGAATTGGAATCACAATGAATTTGTCGTTTGAAATAATAAGAAAATGTTCTACATGATGTAGAATACGTAGCTTAGAGTAAAGGCGTTCCAGTACGTAGCTGTAGGTGTAAGGTCGTACCGCGAACACCACCGGGTGACTTGTAGACGACATTTGTTGCTGTCGCGCCACCACCACTGCGACTGGGTGTTATACACTATGTTTGCGAATAATATCGCTCACATCATCTACTAAAACTGTGTTATAAATTGTATCAGATGTTTTTAGCTATTTATTAACCTGAAGAAACATCGTAACAGCCACGTAGCGGCGATATGAAGATATATTTTGTACCATCGAATAGGTATTCGAGTGTTATGATTTTGCTGTACTTAGTAGTTGTAACTAAAAATAAAAAAAAAATGCAAAATCACGCCTGTAATCCCCGAAGGGGTAGGCAGAAGTGTGTAGTACACTCCCAAGTTTCACCAGGTAATTAAAAATTGTTAACATTAATCAATTTTTATTGTTTTTAAATATAACTAATAAATAAATAAATTTTCCTTACAGTTATAATTAAATCAATTGTCATCGAATTCGCTAAGGATCTTTAATTACGAAACAAATAAGTATTTAGCATAATATTTATGATTACGATCAATTTGACATTTGATATGATCATTGGGTTAGTGTTCATTCAAAACTACAATTTTTTTATTTTTTTTTTATAAACAAACATCGTCATGGTAACCTTAAGAACATCTTTCATTATGTCGAATCGTACAAAAATATATTTAGTGAACAAAAAAATCCAAGCGAACATAAAGCTAAATACGTTTATCTAACAGACGTTATTTCTTCGTCGGAATTTTAATTCTCTCAAAGCTTTGCGAGATTTAAAGTTACGACCAGCAATAAAATTTTTATAGCCGCCGAAACGTATCATTTTATAACGAGTAATTTGTCATTAAATTACAACATTAATTCAATTCATTCGTTAGAACTTTAAACAATATGAGTGGTAACAAAAGCACTCTCGCCAGGCCCGATATCCGCCCACTGCCTGGGAGCAACCATCTCGGCACGTTCTGTCAATAATTTTCCTTGAACATCACAGATCTCGCTCGAGAACAAATCGAGATGCAGTAAACATCGAATAAAGCTCCCTGTCTATAAAATATCATTTCTAGATCTCGAGTTTTTGTTTTTCCATCGTATCCCGTTCCACAAGTGGGCAATAATTGAAAACGAAACACTTTTGCGCGGAGGCGGGATCGCGAGACACAGTATAAAGGCGCTCAAAATAGATTGAACGTATAAAATTTTCAGTCGAAATTCGCACGAAGCGCCGCCGCGGGAGGTGCTCTGTGTCTTTTTACTTTGTAACCTTACTTTTTATTCCATTAGCGCACGTGTGAGGCCCCTCTAGCCAAATATCGTGGAATAATAAAAGCTGTTTAGTAATGATAATATGAAACGCAATTCACGCCACAATAGTACAACTGAATTAAACTTGCGGCCCATGAATTTCCTCTTTATGCTTATTGTCGTTGCAAATTAGTTTGTTTTTGAACTAACCTTCGCTTAACCCATTTTATTTGTAGGTAGGCACACTTTTAAAACAATTTAATAATAAAATGTTTAAAAGGATATTAACGTTTTCAAAAATTCGGTTTTATTGATCAATGCCTAGTTTCATAATAGTGTCGCGCTGCGTAAAAAATGGATTCGCAAGACCGGAAAATCTAGGAGCGTTTCGAATTGTGATCCTCTTGGAAGCTTTCTTTTTACTTTATATGCGCAATGTACAACTCTATTGCTCTAACGCAAACTTTTTATTTCCGTTTATACCGAGTCAATCGTCCGCGAACATTTTTCAGGCAAACTTTAACAGTGGAGGCAATCGCTCCTGAAATTCGAAAATGAAATCGTTCCGAGCGTCGCCAAGATTTATCGATGGATGTTTGAATTTACTTGGATATCTCCGGGCATAAAACTTATGACATGTAATCGTATATTCTTGTCAAGATTCCACAAAGGTAGCGCGTAAGACGGAATTAATATTATGTTAGAGATTCTACCGCTCAGAGTAGTCAGAATGTTATACGAACACCGCATTATAATGGAACAAATGAAAAACATATATAAAATGAAACGAAATGAACAAATGTGACTCAAGTCGATGAATATTTAAAGACTTCGTGCGGAATAAAATATCATTCACATCATCATCAGCTTAAGTCTACTGTTCGACATAGCCCTTGAGGAATTTTTGCTCACAATCCCCTATGTGCATGTTTCATCATGTTATTTTTATTTATTTATTTATTATTTATTTATTTTTGTACACTGAATACTTAAAACTAATCAGCAAATAGAAACTTTGCACAAGGATCTGCTTATTCCTATAAGAAATCTCTTCCAGCAGACCCAGGAATGGAAAGAAAATTCGTAGATTGAGACA
>DWJK01001803.1:0-16021 GCA_018248815.1 Croniades pieria auraria
ATCTGCGGAGGATTGAGTGTTGTGGCACACCTTGGAAAAGGCCTATTTCCAGCAGTGGAATGGAAAAGGCTGACGTGATGATAATGATCAGCATGACAGGTCTATTAAGGAGTAGGGTAGCGCACTAAGTGCCGAAGATTTATGTCGTTACATTCCTAAAAATTGAACTCCCGGTAACAATTTGAAAATCAAATGATAAAATGTAGTAGGCATGCTTGTCTATATCTTTTTTTAGACCAATTGTTTACAAAACGTTGAAGATAAAAAATATGTACTTAAAACATATTCCCAGTATATAAGCGAATACTGCAATGTCACCATTGGATCTCAATGTTACCAATACTCGTAGATCACAATGTCACCAATTGTTAACCGGTTACCTATGGAACACTGACAAGTTTAGAGAATTTGGTAATGCTCTGTTGACGTCCATTTACAGTGTTTTTACAACTTGCGAATATTCTTTTAAGCAAGATTTTTATCGCTTATTGCTTATAGCTTTTGATGTGTTAAGGGCATAACGTCGTCTTATTTTTCCAAAACTTAAAGCATTCCTTTGACCGATTTGGCATTATCTTACGACTGTTGAGTGCTGTTTTATTTATTTTCCAATGATTTTTTGCCGGCCAAGTGGGTTTTCTTTATGGCTTTTATGAATGATTGTGTCTGTAAGAAGGTTAATAGTTTTGGAACGGGACGATACACGAGTTTGACAGAGGCTCGTGAAAATTTCGTGTAAATATGTATATTATGGCCACTTAAAATACTTAACACTTTTAGTAAAATAATCGTATAAAGCCTAAGTACAAACTTCCTATGAAATGTTTTGTGAGTTTTTATATATATGATTATGTATGTACCGGCTTAACACACGTACATTTACAAATTATTTAAATACAGTTATTTACGCAGCCACTTTGTTTCTACAAATCTATCGATACTATCTGGATTAAGTCGTCCAAGTTAATTGGAATTTTCCTTTATCCCTCACACACGATACACTTCTTGGGTGACTGCTCTTACCAGACGGTAGTAATCCCTAGTCAAATTTCATCCCCATTACATAATTATGTAACTGTATTTTATATATGACCCCATACACATTTTGTTAGTACATTACGATAGAAAACATTACTGACTACTAAGGGAACTATTTTCAACTTTATTTATATATTTGTAAGCCCTTTGGTTAAGTGATTAGAGAATCTGACTGCTGCGCCGGGTCGTGCGTTAGATTCCCACATAGAATAAACATTTGGGTGTAAAAAAAGTCTATATATAAGGTATATATTATGTAGTTTACCAGCCGTCTGGTTACCATAACATAAGCTCTCTTGATACTTACTTTAGGATCAGACTACCGTGTGTGGAGATGCCCAAGACATTGACTTTATTATTGTAATTATTTTTTATTTATATCCATAACTTGTACACTCATTCTTTGTATGGGTCTCTTCTAGTACAATTGCAAATAGAGCATAGGAGAATGACACCCATGTCATTCTCATTATCAGTCAATGTCAGTTTTCTCCTGGACAACACTCGCCTAACAAGCACCCTGGCCTGGTCTCTTAATAACTTAAAAAGATAATATTGTAAGCTATTTAAACAAACATAATTATATGAAAAATACCGCTCTTAGTACGTTTTTGTTATATTTACATTATCTGTAACGTTACGCGAAATGATATTCCACAGAATAACAGCTTTCTTATAAATAATCTTGGAATATATGTATGTATATTTTGGCTTTGGCACTCTACAACTGCATCATTTCTCAAACTGCTTGGAAAAACAAGCGCGCACAACACTGTGCTGAGTCATCATCAATTCTTGATCAATCTGCTGCTGGACACATCTTTGTTCAGAATGAAAGGCCAAATTCGAGTTTTATGCCTTTACAAGCCTCGGTGGCCAGTACGAAAAGCTAGTGTAAACCGTTAGAAGGTAGCGTACTTCAGAGTATACTACTTTCTTAGAGTTTTAAAGGCCATTAAAACCCCAAGCCCTTCAGCCAGGGGGAGTGACGATATTCGCAAAGCGATTGACAGCGGTTGGATGCGAACAGCTCAAGATGGAGCACAGTGGGGTGCTATTGGAGAAGCCTATGTCCAACAGTGGAAGGAGGTAGACTGATGACAATGATGAAAAGTCCAAATGTTACGGAAGTTCTACTTGTCGGTTTAAGAACTTGCAAACTGACCAGGTCACTACCAAATCAAATCTGCATCAACAGTCTGCAACTCTCATCATCAAACTCGCTTCCCTCCACTATCTCATCTTTAAACAAATGATCTCCAAATTTATACTTAACCACCTAGTACCTAGTACAAATTACCTAGTACAAACTACCTAGTACAAACTACCTAGTACAAACTACCTATTACAAACTACCTAGTACAAACTACCTAGTACAAACTACCTAGTACAAATTACCTAGGACAAACTACCTAGTACAGAAAGCCCAATCATTGTTGATTGGAATAGTATTTTAAGGTGCAATTTACAGCTCTTACTTAAAAGTTACCGGCTTAAAAGTTACTCAAAAGTTACTATCGATAAGACTAACATAGTTATAACTTACATAACAAGTTGAATGGTTAACGACCACCTGTCGTCGTTGCCTGTGCAAATATAATTAGAGTCAGTCTTTTGTTAAACATGCTATCAACTCGAACCTTATAGTATTTGACATTTTTGTTGCATTAAAAGGCTTATTAATATTTATTATTATTACCATTGTTATTATTACATTATTCATTATTACTGCTATTATTATTGCTGTTTTTATTATTGTTACTAATATCATTATTACCATTATTCTTAATATCTGAGTTCTGGAACAGAAAACAAATAATAAATTCCAGATTCAGATTTTCATACACATAAACGGATATTGATAATAGAAGGCATCATTAAAGGGTGTTGTTGTGTCCTAAAGGCTGACACAGTTCCAAAGCCAAGTGGTCACAAATAAATTCAGACATTAATAGTGTTGGTAAAAAGTTTAACCGTTATATTAACTACATAGCGGTAATTAACCTCGTTCCCATTACACATCCGCAGATAGCGGGATTGTATAAACTCAAGGAGACTTTACAGTTAAATCAAATTTGCTTTATTACGTAATTTTTTATATTTTAATTTAATCACATCGTCATCGTAATTATATTTATAAGTATTAGTAAATCTAAATCGCTTATAGAAGTGATGCAAAATTGACCGTAATTTATCAAATTGTGATCTTTAATGTCAAAGAGTATATCCATTTATAAATTATGACTATTTTCTTAAATTATAATATATATATTAAAAGATAAAAAATATGTATGCGAGTCTTGTGCATTATTACTGTCATATCAATAATTCCACACCTGTTGGAGAAAAACGTACCTGGCGACTTGTTTGCGATCTCTCTTTAATAAAACGGCTGATGAAATCCTTATATAGAAATAGAACTTTTATTTATTAGAGGATAAAAATAAAAGGGAACAAATAGCAAACAATTGTGGGCAACATTCTCTGTCAGAACATAGTGCAGTGCATCCATCTAGGCGCTAGTGTTGCCAACTGGGCGACCGAACTGTCAATCAATAACTACGAATATTGGAGATTGCCATTGGAGCCATTGGAGGGGCATATTTCCAGCAGTGGACGGAAGTAGGCTGATGATCATGATAATGATGATTCACTTTGTCGCAATTAATACCTTAGTAGCAATGGCATAGACGTGTTATTTAATTCAACACAAAATTTGCTCATTTAAAACCTTGTCTTAGATATTTTAAACAACTTATCTTAAAACCGTAAAGCAGCAGTTCCAGCAAGTATCATTCGGCTTATTTGACCTAGATCCTTCACTGATATTTTCATCGAATATATTTGATTTAGTCAAATGATTGAAGAATTCAGAACAACATAATATATTGTCAGAACAATATAATATATTGTTATACATATATACTAAAGCTTCAAAGCCGGCAAAGCATTGGCCACTCTTCGGGTATTGCAAGTGCCCATAGGCGACGGTGACCACTTACCAGCAGGTGGCCCGTCTGCGTTATTGCTCGGCTAAATATTAAAAAAAAATGTATATTCAAACTAAACTTTCAAAAAAGATATATTCGTGTATACATTCAACTGGATCATCAGTCGCATTTCAACCACTCGAACATCGAGACAGTCCACATTAGGTTACCTATATCAAATCCACTTATAAACCTGACTCGTTCATATTTTCACAAAAAATTCCAAGCAAATTTCCACAAACATTTCCGTTTTGCACAGGATACAATAAATAGTCGAACTCGCGTATTCTATTTGGTAACCATCGTTAGCCTCGTCTAAGGACTAAACAACTACTTTAAAAACTGCCACACTGAATACTAAGACCCGCATCTTCGGGTCCCAAAACCCCTTACAGAGATTGGCAGAGACCAATCCGCAATGTACAGAGTGGTGTACACTTTAGACAGAGCGAACACTTTAAACTTCCAGCAGTAGTACGACAGGCATACTGCCAAATTAATGTATATTGAGCTAAATTACTAGCACTGGACTATATGTCTTAATTCATCAACTAAATCCAGTAACTTCTTAAAATATTTCTCAAACATGAAACGAAATTAATAAGAAAAATCTCGTCCAATGTTTCCAACATCAATCAGACTCAAGGATTAAAATCGATACTGTCTAAGACACGTACCGAATAGTTTGTTGAACGCCGGCTCCGCAAAGCCGCGAGCGCTGTGTTCGTACGTTATTAAAACCAATATTGAAAAATAATGTCTGTTGATGTCTTATATCATTATCCAAGCAGTAACAATGTTGGCGATATATAAAAATATCGTAAACGAAGCTCGTAAAACCGGTCTCGCCCCGTTATATCGGTTACAAACGGAAAAAAGTTCCCGAGCTGTCAGTCGTGCTTATTGCTTATCTGTGACGTCAGCTTCTGTGTTGCCAGTTAATAAGTTTCCTACTATTGTGGGAATTAATGTATTTTTTGTGGCTAACCTCAACTAGATGGTAATCAAACTGACATATGTAGACGGATATAGGCAAAACCCATAGATTTTGCCACCTTTTAGCACTTTATTGTCTAGATTTGTATATTATCTACACCCCGTTAAATGAAACTAAAATATTTATAACCTATAAATATTTAGTTTCCAAGTTGTATCACTCGTCATATTAATACTCAACATGATATGTAAACAAATAAATCCTTGCACCGTAGTACTTTTCACAGATACTAGTTATATTGCACTACATAGATTGACATAAAACGTATGAGTAGAAATACAAAGCTATTGCTAATTACCTGATTAATAAGACACGGGTCGGCTCTGATTGATCAGTGATTAAATAATCGTCAACGATCTCGCACCGCATATTTCAGCGCTTGCATAGCTTTGCATCCACCAAAAAACTCGCTATTGTGATTCCAGGCGTCTGAGGCAAATTTGTTTCTTTAAATTGATTAAATCTTTATTCCATAGTAACACATACATTTCACAGAATCTACATAAAAATTAAATTAATAATAATCGACCCATTTATCATTCCACTGTTGGAATATGGATCTCCTCTCATGTTGAGAGGGTTAAGGCTATAGTGCCATAGAATCTACAAGATCTACTTTCAAGAAAGGTTTCACTTCTATTGGGGCGAGTTCCACCTACATTTTTTTTCTTTGTATCAGATTTTAAACTATCGTAAAATTTAAAACACGAAGCTACTTGAACCAATCTAACATATTTTTGTTAACTTAGCCGTTTGACCTGACTATGATACAAATGTATCAAATGGAAATCCATGTTAAAGACAAATCGTTATACATGTTATGTTGTATATTATATTATGTTCTCCAGATATATCACTATTTTATGGTATACAAATACTGAGCGAAGCTGTGATCATTCATTTGCTAAAACTAATATTCAAATGAACATCCCAATCAGGGCGTAGTGCGAGTCAGATGGGATAACTAGTCAATATTAGGCCGCCCAAGTCAGTCCTTAACCTTTAGTCGTCGCAGACAGCCTTGGGCGGCGCCGGGGCGTCTGGGTAGGCAGACATCAGCCCAACGTGTTTGGGTGTTTAGTATTTACAGAAGTGTCTTAGATACATTTCTTCAGAGCGATACGATCTCCGCAAGATTAATGTTAGATCGGATTATGTATTACAGCAAATTATATTGGTCATTTTTGTTGAACTAACTACGCTACTTTATATAAGAATTATTTATCAATTAAAAAACAATATTGCAATATCGATTTCGGTACAATTTAAAATAAAGTGTTTCAAATGAAACCTGTTAATTAAAAATCGAATTCATAACATTTTGCACATATGATACAAGGCATACATACACTCATGTACAATGAAAGCATTGGACTCTTAATTTACAGGTACAATAGTCCTAGAAAAAAACCCAAAGAAAAACCCTCAACACGTAGCGCAAAGGGAAATATTCATCACTGTTCATTACCACCACGTGCTTCCGAGAGCCACCAACGCGGCGAGGAGACTTAACGTCGACGTAGCTCTAGACGTAATAATTCCAGAACGCCCTGAAATGTTCCCCGAATAATTCCAGGCTCCTAAAGTTTTTAGGTCACACTGGTCAGTGCGGACGGGCTAGACGAATCGATTCTGTCCGTCGTAAAACAGCCGTTACGAAGTTACAACTGCGTTACGGAATGGCAGATATCGCTCACTCGTCGTTCGGTTATGTCAAATTGTTTATACATATATTTATGTGTATATAAGAATATATTTAATAAATATATACTTCAAAGTTTATACTTAAGAAATTCAACATGATGGCAAATTCTGGCAAAAAAAAATTTATTTTTGAACATATTTCTTTAATGTTACGTTTCAGCCTACAATGAAGTAGGTGGTAATTCACTAACATACATTATGTTCACGGAATATTGTGAAAAGTAATATTCATTTAATATTAAAATTCGATTAGAAAACCCGCAAAACTAAACTCAAATAAAAACAAAACTCGCAAAATATAACCGATATCCACCGATACTGTTTATACACTCTGTGTGCGGCATGTTTACGTACAACTCACGAGAACCTGCTTGCACCTTGACCTTCATTAAATCGCTCTGAACCAACGGGGTAAAGTATTTCGTATTCCTGCAAACATGAAGGGATATGTGTCTACTAGACAAACCCTTACAAAACGATTTAATTGAAACCATTGGTATTGAACAGCACATTTTTAATACGTCAATTCTAATTATTCCTAGCTATATGGACATTTGACCATCTTATTCTATCCTAAGGTCATTATTGAATCAGCTCGAGAGACAAATTTTTCTCTTCACTTTATAGAATTAGGACATTTTCTCCAACCGCCGGCTTTATTCGCCCTGTAGAGTTTACAAGGTAATAATTTGCCAGTATTAGTGTGCATCGCCATGTATTAACTTTTCCTCTCATAATATTGCCTCTCATCAGTCTCTTATGCTTCTGAACTTTGATTATTACTAATCGTCTCTTCTAATGAGAAGAATTAAAGTTCTAGTTCCCCACTATCCAATTACCTGTAGCTTTCAATGACTATTGTGAATTTATTTTAATAGTGATTTTAATAGTGATAGACAACACATTTTTAATGTTTAATTTTTTTGTCAAATACCTACAGTGTTTTCTACATTTGTACATTGAACGGTCATAATTTATTCAGTGCTCCGTTGCCAAAGTCTCAACGGACGAAAAAGACCGACATTCAGTGCATTTACCCTAACCATTACGATTCCCAACTAAGACCTCCACTATTGCTACATAACAGTGAATCTTGCTTCGTAAACCATTTATCAGCTACATCCATTTAAGTACAGACTACTTTCGAGGAGAATCGCTCGGAGTTTTTAAAGAACGGTTTCATTGCAAGCGATGGTAATATAAGCGAATTATTATTAATCGCTTTGGATTACAAAGATAATAAGTAAGAGATAAATATATGAAAATTGTTAAAATTATAAGAGAAACTACTTGAATCCAATTTAAATCATCGTCGTTTAAATAATCTAAAATCAAGTTTCCTTGCAGTAATCGAAATTACAGATAAAGATATGAAATTAATTTAACCTATACACGTGTAAAGTTACGTTAAAATAATTCATTAATTACGTGACTGATTTAATGATAAAAACACAATTACTCTTCCAAATCCGTGATAGACTTTTGTAAGTAATAAATGTTTTTAAATCGATTTTATGTTGAAAATTGCTTCGGTGTCACAATTCGTTTTAATAATAGTCCCACAAAATAACGTTTTATGAAATCTTATTAGTGTATTTGATTGTGTATATTTAATTTAAACAAAGTAATTTTTAATTTAAACAAAGTTACAAACGAGCAGACGATGTTGAAAATTGAAATACGCAACCGATTGCGAATCAGATGACGAGTAAGGAGCTACTATTTTCAATTGCCATTAAACTAATTAGTTTTGTTAATGCTAGATGTTAATCATTAACTAACTAGTTTGGTTAACATAGGATGTTAATAACTATGTTTTTATCAGCATTTTTTAGTAATAGGACTGTTGAAGTGAACTATTAAAAACTGGCTGTAATGAAGGATGTCAACTGGCTGCCACACCCTTCAGACTAAGACACAAATCATAACCGTAACAATCACCTTTCAGCAGAAATAGATGTAGCGGTAGAACCGTCCTGGGTAATACATTTTCTATTTCACTATCTTTCATAAAAGGGTAAATTTTTTTGACATTATACCCGACCCTTAACATACCGATCTATTGGAATAGTGAAAATAACGGAACAAAAATTAAGGTTTATTAAAAAAGAACATCATGTAAATATAAGTAAAAGATTTTGAGATCCAAACGTTGTTATTTTTTCATAAAAGCGCCTGAGAAGTATAATCGACATGAAGTTGATCGATATAAAACTATATTAACATATTTATTCCAACAAAATTACATTTTAGAATTTATTGCAAATTGCATGCGTACTATAGCCAAATATGATGGATCCATGTATATTGTAAAACCTTTGTTCGCCATTATTCGTTGCAATCAAATCTTTATGTTTGTATTTAATAGCATGGAATAGTTACACGCCCGCGATGAAGCAAGTCCTTTGTTTGGAACTTTTACGTTTCTATTTTGTATTGTAAATGTAGTTACGTTTCTGCTGTCGTAAGCTCTATACTTCGCAATGTGCAAGTTTGTTCTGTATAGAGTAATGGAGGAAGAGAACCATTTGATTCCCACTGCTGGACAAATTTATAACTTTGGCATAACTTTTTTATAATATCGCGTCACACTCAAAGTCCTACACCAGTAAATTCCCTGTGCTGGGCCCATCATGCAAGATCTTGTTATGATAATTACATTCAATATATGTATATGTATGTAAACACGAAACAAAGGATAATGCTTTCAATATTTTTTTCCGTCGAGGAATCGAACTCGGGATTGATGTGTGGAACAAATCATAGGTTTTATCTATTAAATTTTTGGTTCTCATACCCAACTTCTTTAACATGAAAATAGCAAGTATAGCTTTAAAGAAATACGGCTCAGTCTAAGTTGGAAAACCTTAGATATTAGCATTGAACAATTTTTGAACCACACACGATACGCTTCCAATTTTCATAATTTCTGACATAATATGAATATCATCAAATAGCACATTAATTTGCATCGTTAAGTAATTGTCGTTAAACTTTAACAGAAGCCTTGAAAAAGACTTAAATACTTTATTAAACCAACGTTGACGTTCCGTATAGATAGTTAAGAAATTGTCACCAACAGCAAAACAATCTTCAAATTCCACCATCATGGTCATCATAGTAGTCTCTATTCCATCGCTGGCAACGACTGCCTTACACAGTGTTCCACAGTCAGTCTTCCAGCCTTCCTCTGAGGTCGTTAAGCTTGCCACTTGTCATTGGTCCAACGAGTTGGAGGACGCCCCACAGAACGTCTCCAATTTCAAATGTCATTCAGTAGTTCTTCAAATTTCACCTCTAACTTTTATTTTAACAGACGACTGTTTGTTCAATTAACTTTGAACGCAAACTTAGCTGAAATGTGAAGTTTGATTTCATTATAAGTTATTTCAATATAGACTTAAGCGTCGTCAAGTTAGTAGTTTGAAAAGAAAATTAGTCAGTTTTTTCCAGGTCAAACGTTAAGGGTAATTTTCAAAAGATCTTTGCCTATTTATATTACTCATTTACTTGTAATTTCTAGTCGGTACTAAAAGTTTAAAATGTTGGCATTTCACCCATGACCTTTTCTGTGTCTGAAAGGTGAACTTCTCAGAGGTAGCGCCGAGAGATGTAGGTCTTTCAGTTGTTATTTTAAAACTTCTAATTACTGCAAACGAGAAATCTTTTGTTTTATTTTCACCCTAGACTGGCGTTTCAAATCAACATTTTGTATCCGCTATCAAGATAGATGTAAATATTTGGAGGAAATTTATCGTTAGTAAATATTATGTACGTACAACGCCTACTCATACTAATGACTCAATATATAATAATAGCAAAATTTCACACTCAGATACCTAAATGTTAAAAATGACATAACAAGTGTCACTCAAAATTTAATATTGGAATAAAATATACTTTCAGCATTTATACATGTACTTCAAAAGAAAAATGCACAACATTATTAAAATACGCCCAAAATTTACATCTTGGTACTGATTAACATTCTAGACCTAATGTTCTTAAGACACCTGGAACCTGTCGGGAGCTAACTGTCTAGTATATTATTTATCACTTCTAAATGATTCGTTTCCGTACCTAAAAGACCTACATGTACAATATTATTGTCAATTTCACTGTTTAACGTATACTTATATATAATCAACCAGGGCATATCCTTAGTGCTATATAACCTCTAAAAAAATTCTTAATGCACTATGAGAATGCATTTACAATTCAAAAGTCACATATTTGTGCATTCGTTGTATTTTCTTTTATTTAAGCTTTATATTGTTTTTCGATTTACATTCGTTTTTGCTTTATATTTCGTGCATTTACTTTTCGTTTAAGCTTTATATTGTTTTTCATAAAAAACTTCCGTCTAACCTATTAGAGAAGATAATCGATCAAACGTTAAATGAATATTGGGTTTCGCTTCCAGATTAATTTAATCCTAAGTTCGCGTCGGCGAGACAAACATGTTTAATATCAGGGGTCAAAGTTGTATGCCTTGGTAAACTCCCGTGCTTGTCTTATTGAGAGCGAAGTACTTGTGTTGTCAAAGAGATCATATAAATGCTGCATTGCTATTAAAATAAACGAAACAGGAACTGAAAGTACTCTAAAGGTTTTTTAACTTGTGTCTAAAGTGAAGATGTCAAAAGTAACATAAATTTAAATTTTACCCTCGATTATCGTACCTTCATGTTAATAGACTACAGTAACCCCCTCATATGTTTAAATTCAAAATTTTCATTTTTGTTAAGGATTTTAATTACAGGTACGGGACAAAGAAGGAAAAAAGCAATACTTAGCACTCTTTTAATATAGAGTACCTGGATGACTGAGCTTTGCTCGGTATTTTGATATTTGGTTATTAATATACCAATTATATGGTATTATATTGTTTACAAGCGTCTTTTTTCAAAGATCTTTTAGACATTTTTAAGTGAACACGTGAGTTAAAAAGACACACATTTTATCAATAATATAAGTTAACAATTGATTATCTTCGTCAAATCTCAAACCAGACACTCATTGGGTTACAATTAGTTTAGTTTAACAACGCCATCTATTAAAGTATCCTTAGTGTTGCTGTGTCGGTAAAACAGTAAAGTTTTTTATTGTCTGAAAATATAGATAAAATGCATTTTTTTTAAATGAAACCTAGCTAGATCGATTTATCGCCTCCGAAACCCTCTACGTACTGAATTTCAAGAAAATCGTTGCAGCCTCTTCCGAGATTCCGATCAAGAATTGCTCCTTTAAAGGTATAGAGAGATATATAGATTAGATAAGAAGCTATTAGTAAAGTCATTAACAATATAGCTTTGCCAAAAACTTAACCAAACTCAAACCACTGATAATAGGCGCTAATGTACCAATTATGGTATTCTCTCATAATCATGTTCTCTTTTCTCTCATTTGTGGAGTTAAATACTTAATCAAGTTATAAAGAAGAGCCATCAGAGGTCAATAACTTCCAAATGCTTGTATCAATTAAATATTATGAAAATCTGCGGTGTATTTACTTCTGCGATAATACGAAAGTAACTTTTCATTATCAATCCTTGATATTCGCTTATCGCTCCATATACAAACACAAGTTTATTTAAGTAGATGTTATAGATATCGTTCCATATAATTCATTTCGCGTGGGCGTCTCTGCCAGGTGTTTTAACATATACGGTCCACACCCCGCGGTTTGTTCCGTGAAGATTTATTATTGTCAAAGATTTACACTTTAACAGCACAAATTCGAAAGATTACGTTTTGCACATGTTGACAATTTTAAACGAAAATTTATTTTAATGTATATTATGTCCACCGGCAATGGAGCAACGTGGTGAAAATTTTTTCAAGTCTTCGTAGTTACAGAAAATAACCTGTCCCTCCAGTTGGACGTAAAATGGGTTGCAATCGAATATAACGAGTTTTATAAATTTTACTGCCTCCTTGGTCGTGTGGTTGGAGACGCAAATGCCGATCGGGAGGTCCTGGGTTCAAATGCCGGGTCGGGTACTATTGGATATTTCTAATTTAAAATTTCTAGTAGTGACTCGGAGTCTGGATGTGTGCCACCGGGCATATAGGCTCACCACCTATTCCATGAGACGTAAACGTAACTAGCGAAACGTGGGAGGGTATTACACTCCTCTGCCTACCCCATTGAGGATTACAGGAGTGATATTACGTTTTTTTTTTATAAATTTGAAAACCGGTTGATTTCAATTCAATTGATGTGAGTAAAACCTCATTCTCCTGCAAGTGGTGCGATGGAAGAAAAGTGATACAGGCACCGGGTCCAGTAGTTCTACATATCGCTTTCCCTTTTAGTGATGGTAGAAGGAGTAGAGACCCAAGTCCTCATGTGGGTTCAAAATATTCCAGCCTTTAGTAATTCTTTTATCGTTGACATTTTGTCATATGGCACATACTGATTTTGGGGCATTACGATCGAAAGCCCTATTTGGAATGAGACCTTTTATGGACTTTATAGAACATCAGCAGTTTCTCTGCATCCAAGTACTGCCTTGCCCTACTGAGGATACTCAGCTTTTCGGGCTTATGCTAAAATTTTTATTTCTAGGTGACACCTTTACAGTACTAGAACTGTTGACCACCAACATTCTTAAACCAGCCCCACTAATGAGCATGAGTCGAAAATACATGCTTTTTCATATTTTTTTTAAACAAAATATTACAATATACAAATACACATTCAGTTATAGTTTATATTATAAGATACTATTTATAGTACAGTTCCATAAAACGATCCTATTAGATACGTATCAAGGTGCCGTAGATATCAGATGTCGGTAATTTAGAAATTGTTCGATATTATATCGCGTGGGTGTGGAGCCAGGTGCTTCATCCGACTCCGTATGCGTAATAGGTTTCGTGAAAATGTCTATTTAGTATTATTGTAATGGAAAAAAACATTTATCTCAATAGACTATTGGAAACAAATTAATAAATATCCATAGCATGGAATTGAATTGGGTTACACGAGAACCTACATATTGCTGTCGTCAGGGACCTTGCAGAGAACTAAATGTCTAGACATTTTTCTCGAATTTGACCCATATTCTATTTATGTCTTGATGCTAAGCTTGTGTTTCCCCTAACAACGAAGGCCTAGAGTTTACGGACGAGGAGTGTTCCATCACGCTGTTCTAATATACTTAGATGATAAAAAATAATCTTTGCTCTTTACTTTATTATGAACTGTCACCTTTTCAGTGGGAAGATTTAAAGCCGCTTGAAAAGATTTATCAGAGGTTGCTAAGGGACAACTTTGCCTGACATCGCAAAACTTAAGTAATGAAATTGTTTTGAATCTCAGCATGATAGAACACTAACACAGGTGAAACAGTGCCAATTCTCGCTGTAGCGAACCTTGTTTAGAATATGGGTGCCACAAACAAATGAGTATTAGAATAAAAAGCAACAGCTCGTAGGTGGTCCAAGATTCGCATTCAGAAACAACAAGACAACACGCACTGTTACTTAGAGACTTTCGTATTCGTCATTGAAGGTTATCGAAAGGTTCTAAAAAACGCAACGTCCCAATTTAGTCATTGAGGATGGCGACGCAGTTATGTATCAACTTAGACTTGATAAAGGACTATATTATTGAATATAATGTCCGAATCTGAGGTGACCACGCATAGAGTTGTTTGCTATTGTTCTTCTGACACAAAAAATACGAATGATAGCGGAACGTTTTCTGCTCTGTTCAAATTCTGTGGCTGGTATACAGCGGGGAATTTCATTTAAAATACGTTTGAATGGTAGAAAGAATTACAAGCACTCGACCTAGTTTCGAAGTTGCTCAAAATGATTTATGACCTAACTTTAGTTCTGATATTTGCAGTGAAATATCCAGTTTTGAAATGGAAAACAATGTTAAGGAACAAACTGCATTAATGTGCAGTATTTTTTTCGTGATAACATTCTGTCAAATTCCATATTATTATTTTTACAAAACTAAATAGACTAATTAATTTATTTGAACAAATTTTTCTTAGTAGATTTTACGTACTTAAAAAGGGCTTAGATTTTTTTCTATTTCAATCATACGTGTTTATTATTATCTGTTTCATCTCACTATTTATCGATGGCTATAATTATTAATGAATTACATTTTTGTGTTCGTAAATTTTTCAAGTCTTTGGAAAAACTTTATAGGAGTTTTTAAAATTTACACATATAAATCAAAAAACGTCCAATTTTGAATTATCGTTGACAACTTTCATGGCATTTTTCAAAACTCACTCAACGCCCTAGGTCGAATAACAAGTTTATACAACAATATACAGGCATAGGAGAAGTTAGAAAGCGTTTAAATAATCCTTTCCATGCCCATCATCAGAACCTTTGCTTTGAACAGGTATTTTGCATTCCACAAAAATTAATTTGAACGCCAAATTTCTGAAGAAAATCTAGAGTTTCGTCAAAATAGTCATAGGTTTTTGACTTACGAGGTGTCGCCCACTGGCTATTCTTCTCCATAGCTAATACTAGTGACGTCTTCGATACCCTTAAGCGACAGAAGTACGGTAATAACCTGCGTTATATATAGAACATAATATATTTTATCTGTGCGAGAATACGTATCAAAGATGTTTAATAAGTTTTCGCCCACTACATCAACGGTAATATAGATTATGACTAGACCCGGTATGAGCGTATCCGATGTTAAACTTCGAGCGTGCTCTTCATGTATATCTTATATTTATTAATAGTTTTTACAGCGCTTCTTATTTTATCTGTGCTACGATAACCAGACAGACAATGAAAAACACATATACATGTAACTACATACTTATGCGAATATTTTCTGACATCCAGTCAGAAAAATGTACTTTTTACGCAAATATTTCTCTTGGGTAGGAATCGAACTCATGGCGTCAGTACAAAAATCAGGTTGAATAATTACTAGACCAACGGGCCAATCAAAAACAGTGAAACGTAATAATAGCACATACAAAATTATATCATAAATAAATCTATCAACGTCATAAATAAACGAATGAATAAATAAATAAATATATTTGAGAATACTGTCACATCTAGTAATGTTCTTAGGCACCGGCCTATAGGAAACCGACATATTTGAGTTATATACGCCGATAATGTGTGGGTTTGCGCCATATATATATCTGAGGTAACAGCCCTTGATCTCAGTGCTCGGTAAGCTCTGATCGTTAATAGCGGTTGTACAGAGACAAAAGTATTAACTAATTATATCTTAATATTATAAAGTATTCTCTTACGAACGTCTAACAAAATATCTCAATAGTGCTAC
>DWJK01001804.1:0-16021 GCA_018248815.1 Croniades pieria auraria
TTTACAAATATAACATTTTTTATACTTTGTATAGGGATGTAAGGGAGCACACTTCCACCTTAGTGCTCCCAGCCAACCTCACCTGCAACTGAATATAATTTATGAAAAAGACCACGTAATTGAAAGTAAAACTTACAATAATTGAAAAGAAATCTATAAATATATATACTTGAATTTATTATTTTCTTGCAATGAAAGTTGTCTTTTTTCAGGTTTGAAACATACAATAAAAGTCCGCAAGAAGCCTATTCCAAACTTTCGTTTAAAAACAAATGGTGAAGCTGCTTCTCTGTCAACACCCATAAATGATAGGGTGCCCCTTATGCTGACAGATATACAACATCTCCTGTTGCACTCTTTATTAGGTAACCTCAATGTATCTGAATCACCACGCTGGTATGTTATAGACAAATGCAATAATGTCTCTCAAACTACAACTTTAGTTGTAGAGGGTGTATCTATTAAACATTGGGAAAAGTATCAAAATGAAATGCCATTTATTGCCAGAACATTCAATAATATTGTAGAAACTTTAACACCTTCAGTGTATAATGGGTCTCTGGTCAAAGAATTGGCTTTAGTTCCCTTGTCTGAAACTGAAAAGGAGACTATTATTCAAAAGTATGGCAGCATGAACCTCGCGCTTGAAGTTAGAAAAGATTTAATTGTGATGATGAAGGCTGTGTTTCCAATAAATGATGATTTCCCACAAAATGTAGATCTAAATTCAGAAGACAAATTCCCAAGAACACAATTGATTTTATCAGCTTGGCAATTGATTGAGGAAAATTACCCAGTCCCACTGAAAGGCAAATTGAAAAATACATATTCAGATTATGTTCTATCTAAAGATGAGTACAAGCCAGTTACGTTAAAGTCCCCCATGTTTGGTCTGGACTGTGAAATGTGTAAGACCAATGCCGGCTTAGAACTCACCAGGGTTTCAGTAGTTAATGAGAAACACGAGACTGTATATGAGGCATTAGTGAAACCATACAATAATATTACAGACTATTTAACACAATATTCTGGCGTTACTAAATCCTTACTCCAAGATGTTACTAAGAGACTTGAGGATGTACAGAATGATCTAAAAGAACTTCTTCCACCAGATGCTATACTTGTTGGGCAATCACTAAACATTGATTTGCATGCACTGAAAATGATGCACCCATATGTTATAGATACCAGTTTAATATATAACTTCACAGGAGACAGAATGCATAAGCCGAAATTAAAAAATCTTGCAAGAGAATTCCTTCATGAAAAAATACAAACAGGCAAAAATGGTCACTGTTCTGTCGAAGATGCATTAGCATCATTAAAACTGGTTCAGCTTAAACTTAGTAAAAACATTGAATTTGGCGATGCAGTTCATACTAATAGGGAGAAGTACAAACAAAATGTTGCAAAAATGGCAACTAAACCACAATATGCTACGTCAATATTTAATCATGTGATAGAACAAAAGAAAACTTCCCTAGTTGTTGGATGTGATGACATAACAGGTGATTATCACACCTACTTAACTCAAGCTAAAGAAAGATTGTGTTCTCAGTTAAAAAAACACAAATCAAAGAAGGTCAAATTGAGCACAGTTGATTCTGTGGAAGATGTTATATCTAGTACAGAAAATGCAGTGAGCGAATACAATTTTGTAATGGCCCATTTAAAAGTAGATGCAAACAATGGTAATGAACAGAAACATATGCAAGCAATAGATACATGGGTTACATCAATATGGGATAGTATGAGAGAAGCTTCTTTGTGTGTGGTTTTATTTGGTGGATCGGAGAATGCTAATGGTGTTGCAATGATAAAGGTGAAAGATACTATAAAATGATGACCACTGTTTGATAATAAATGCTCTTGGAACATTCAAAGATAGTGTTTTTATGTTTTGCACACTTCTATATGTTGTCTTGTTTCATAAGTCAATATGAAAATGGTGTTGCAATGATAAAAGTGAGAAGTACATAAAATTATGACTGCCTTGTTAGTCGAGTGGAGGTCGGGATGATCGGGAGGTCCTGGGTTCAAATCCCAGGTTGACTGCTAATGGATTTTTCTAATTTAGAATTTTTAGTAGTGATTCTGAGTCTGGATCTGTGCCCGGTGTATGGCAATAGAATCACCACCTATTCCATTTTATGTTCCATTTTTTTTTTTTGCTGTCGTTTTCTTTGCTGAATAGCAGTGGAGCAGTGATGATTATTTGTGTATGTTTCAACTTTCCATTCTGCTGCTGAAGTAAAAATCCCTTATCAAAACTTCAATGTAGGTTATGTTTTCAGATTGAATATTTTCTATAATGGTAAATGAGATCACTGTGGGTAACCTTATATACCTTAAAGTTATCATGATTAAAAGCTAAAGTTAACATGACTTAATGTTATCTTATAATATTCTCTAAAACATGTGCTGTGTACCAACTTGCATTGGACCAGTATGATGGATTACTGTCTTTACCCCAAATCATTTCAATAGAGGGCCCATAGAAAACATTTCAATAATAAAATACCACATTGTAGGTAGATAATAACATAGTTGATTAGTATGATTGAAATCGAGCTGAAGGCTGCTGAAACTGCTGTCAAATAAAATCTACTTCCAGTGATAGAATCTAAAATCATACGTCATTTCTTAAAGTTAATTCGTAATTTACCTGATTTATGATAGTTTAAAGAGTTAGGCAACTTGCCTGTTGCCTGTTATAGCTTAGACCAATATCTATTTACAGTGAACACACATAACAGTCATAAAAGATGTTAGCTTGATGAACTGTTTTTTCCTTACATGTCTGCCAGTCTGCACTTGACCAGTGTGGTAGACTATAGCCTGGAACCTTTTAGTTATCAGAAGGGACACTGTTCCACGCGGGTAAAAATTATAACAGTTCAGAAGGTAGAATAAATACGATATGTACTTTAAAACATATATTATGAACATTTTATAATTTAAAAACTACTATTTAGCAAGAGAATAAATTTGCCCCGTGAGAGGGTCGACAGCAAGGGACGGTGGGAGCTCTGCGGCGATATCCGCTAGTGCCTCCCATCGAGTGGCGCGACTATCTTCTGACTGTGTCGGACTTGTTAGTTCGTTCGGCTTATCGTCACTAGAACAGAACAAATATAGTTATTCATCTTAATTAATTTAATATTAACCTTAGCTATCGTCCCTCACGATCCATTTATGGTCAATTGTATTTATCAACCTATTTTAGAATAAATGTAGTTGCATTTACAATACAGATAACAACTTGACACTTGTAAGGAATGTGCCTCCCTTCCCGCCATCTGATTCCCTTTACTGAGTCCCGCTCTTACCTTCGACTCGTCGATACACTTAGTTGTCGTTATACGCGCTTTTGAAATGTTATCGCAGTGAAAAAATAAACAAATACCTACTACGAAAACATTAAACCGTTTTTAGTTAAAAATGGTTTTCTTGTACTTAGTTAACGAGTTAATTTGTGCAAGTTATACATAATATAATGTAACTGATAAGCCTCAGTGCTGTTTCCTAATACAGATTTTAATGGTATAATTATTAGAATAAATTGAAAATAGTGTCAAAATTGACCTTAATTAAAAGAAGGCAATAGAGGTATGTCTGAGAGTCCTACGGATGTATAACCGCTACACTTATACCTGCTACAAATCATGTTTTATTCGGGTTGAAAACATCTTTATTCAGATACTAACGCACTCGAAATTGGAATTTACGAGAAGACGCAACTGTCATGGATCAGAGAACGTTCTGTATGAAATTAAATACATTGTCTATGGGTTGTAGAGACTATTTAACATCACGTCACGAAACATCTCTAACATGTCAAGCCCTCGTCTGCAAAGTTATTTGTCTTAAAGTAGGACATGGGTACTTACTTGTGTTCCTTTTCGATGGTATCGTCACTGTCGCTTGTCTCTTTAATTATTTCTGCTATATGCCTATCTACATCTGAGTTTTGTACTGCTTCTCCATCGTTACTTTTTTGCTCGTCTTCTTCATTATTTTCATACAATACTTTATCTACCACGTCCTTAAGAGACGAAAAGTTCTTATTTAATTGCGAAAATTCTGTATTAATGGTAGTGTTATCATCGGTTTCCTTTTCTTGAATATCTACAAAATTTTAATTTTATTTACTACTCGTATAAAAATAATGTCAAATATTAACGATTGTTGTAAAAAGTGCAATAAAGTTAAAGAAATTAGTATATAGCTCCTTTTGGTGCATTATTTTCAAAGTAAAATCTACTTACGATTTTATGCAAACTTTACGCGGTAAATATCTTCTGTTTTCGAATGCCATGCTTTTTCCAGAACTAATGGTTACCTAATAGACGACAAAAGTGCATATATGTTTTTAGTGGTGAATTAAATGCAGAGTGCAGATTAATAGACATAAAATGGTTATGGTTTCAACAAAATTTACTCATAATCACGACAGTCACTCACTTCAAAGGTTAACACGCAACAATGACGACAATGATACGGTCACGACAACGGCCGAAGGACTTGCGCCTAATGTAGGTTTTATATTAATCAAATTTAATAAAGCTTTGTAGCATTAACACACTTTATATTTTATGTTGGGAAAATATGGAAAAGCTTCGACAAACTGTCTGTGCGTTTCATTCTGGATCTAACTCGTACTTAAATTAATTAAATGATCTCTAATTGACATTTTTTGATATATACGTGACTGAATATTGGTACATGCCAGCCATTGCACTAAAGAAAATTGTTGACATCAAAGACAACATTTTGCATAAACGTGCGTTTATAAAAATATGACATTAAAACAAAGCGCAAAAAGTAATGTAATTTTACTGATGTTAGACACACACAATGTAGCGAAAGTATTGTGTTGAGACACGTATATAAATGTATATAAATGTAAGCAACTACCTTTATTGTCCATTTCCGAATTATGTTTATCAGAAGAAGGATCACTGTGACATCTATCTATGTTTGTTTGTTTACTTATGTTTTCACATTTAGGAAGCGCATGTTTTTGTTCTGACTCCTGGTGGCCATTGGAGTTCATTTCACGAGATTTGCCCGATTTATCCTCCGTCCCATCAGATGTTAAATTATTTTTTAAGTTGTCTGAAAGTGAGGAAAGCAAAATATTTATTTTCACTAATTCACAATTACAAAATAGCAAACTAAAAAAATGTTTATAAAGCATAGCCTATAAGTCGATACGTTGTATGTTATTATTTTTAATTAAATTAAACCATCTAGACTAATTACAATTATGCATTTTTATTTAACATCACGCCTGTAATCCCCGAAGTAGTAGGCAGAGGTATACACTCCCACGTTTCACCAGTTACGTTAAAGTCCCAGATAATAGGTGGTGAGCCTATTGCCATACACCGGGAACAGATCCACACTCCGAGTCACTACTAAAAAATCTAAATAAGAAAAATCCAATAGTACACGACCCGGAATTTGAAGCCAGGACCTACCGATAGGCAGTCACGCTTGCAACCACTCGACCAACTAGGCAGTCTAATTATGTATTTATTAGTTAAATTATATCATTCTTCCGTTTCATGACGTGTTGGCCTTCTGTGGCTTTATGAACCGTTTAATAAGTAAATAAAACCCCTGAACAACACAGAATCTCTTTAATTCGTCAAATGAGTAGGTTATAAACTTTTAGTATGAGCAGCGCAAGAATGTCTTAGACTCTCGGCTTGGAATATACAACACGTTCAAATCAATTTCAGTCAACCAATGTCAAAAACCGGAAAAAATCTACTATTTCATTTTTAATTAAAATATATAAATTGCAACTAGGCTTTTCATGCCGCACTACTATGTAAGCACGGAGCTTTCCCCGAAACTGGGAGATACTTGGAACATGTTTCATTATATATTACTAGTGTGTTTCAGGGGCTCCCCATATGTGACAACGCAGGGCCGGCTACGTTCGATTCAAAAATTTTATGTCTACGGTATTTGGGATGAAGAAGAGGTCGTTTGGCTTGGACTAGCTAGCTAACGTTTCCGTGAGTGTGCCTACGCCTTGATGGTAGCACAACAGCATGGATGCGATTGTAATCAAACGCAAGCCTATTAAAAATGAAGCATCAAGGGCTGAATCGTGGCGGTCGCAGTTCGTTGCTTTGTCGGTCAAATCATCTATGAAGTGGCACAAAAAATATCGTGTTGGGTTTAGTGAATTACCACATATGCCCAAAAAAAAATAGTAAGCAAAATATATCAATCTAAAAAATATAAATCTCAGATAAACATACATATATATGCCGTTGCCGTATGAACAGCTATAATGTTTTGCAGTTGCTAGCTTTTCATCTTAAATTACAGATATATATATATATATATATATATATATATATCTGTAATTTAGCCGGATTAATAAATTATTATTTTTCAAAGTCTACAATCTAAAAGGGTGATAATTCGAAAATTTTCGATAAAAATATTATTTATCGTCGTAAAAGAAAAATGTGCATTGTCAGCGGTATCCCAACAGGAAAACTCCTTTCCCTTAGTTTCTTACGCATTTTCTTCAACTTCAAATATACATAATGTTATATAATTATTCAATTTCTTTGTTATTTAAATTTACGTCCCGTATATAAAAAGCATTCTAATACCTCCATGCGATTTCCTCTATAATATGTAATCTGTGTAATATTTTAGTTTTTATTTTCAATCATTTTTCAATGCAAATAATGTAAAGATGTTATCAGTAGACGTGGAGGTTATTGACGGTTTAGCGACCAATATACGTATATACCGGCCGGTGTTCCGTCGAGTCATAATTACTAAAGCCTACCTGATGATAAAATTTATTTAGGATGTTTATTAATATGTTACTAGGCACGTTACGGAAGTGATCATGTCGGGCCCAAATTTGGTATCGGAGTTTTGACATATGTTTGTCAGAATCGGCAGCGGTGACAGAAGTGAAGCTGAAGAGGTGTTAAGAGAGAACAGGTGTAATAAAGTAACATAATATTATGATTCAGTCTTTCTAATTCCAGAAAACGTATCTACCTAGGCGTTAAAAACAGTACAAAACAAACTATACAGTAGTAATTTAAATCAAGTTGACGTAGCAGTAAATTAAATCAATTCAAATCAGTAACTCCAAATAAACAAATTATATACAATGAACAAAATCTTCTCTCTAGATAGATAGTTAGATATTTCTCTTAATCTAATATCTTTCCAATCCGTTTTTCAACGTATCATAAATTAGACCAGCTCCACTAATAATTTATTCCCTTATTATTGTTTGGTGGACAGGACAAATATGGGAGGGTAATAAAAATGATTTCTGACGTTTGGTTTAGTATTTACTTTCCACCACAATAGGGGACCGTCAGTGACAGGAATAAAATTCAATTTATGCATATTTCCGATAACCTCCGATTTAAACGTTTCGGAACTGAAAAGGATCGGAAAATGCGATTTATCGGAATCGCAGTCGAACTTCTATACATCCCTGGTACCTCCATATATGTATAGAGGAGCCTATGACCTCTGACACAGACCTACAAATACTGACCTACACGATATTTTTTGCATACATTATGATCACGGTTGGTTTTTCAAAAACCAATCTAATGAATTGTCTATTTTGTAAATATCGTAAGAGCTAAAAGATCGAAAAGCGAAGCCCAGTCGCTAAAGTCAACTTAAATACTAACTTTTTTGTAATATATGAAATCGTATTATTAACGGTGGGTAGTGTGGCTACATCTAAGTATATTTAAATGGGCTCAAAATAAAATTTTGTACCGTTACTTACAACATTTTGTTTTAACTTGAAAGACCGGATATTATCGTAGTACTACAATGTATTGCCTAAATTACTTTGACCCTAAAATTCCTTTTTTATTTTTAATGGCAAGCCGGCCAAGCAAAGTATACCTATAAGTAAGATTGCGTATTAATTCAAATTCAACAATTCAAACATATTCCTATTCATACAGGTAATTAGTGTGATAAAAATATCAGAATAAATGGCCGTTTGTAAACGCCCAAATGGGTCCGTACCTGTTGTGTTCGTTTGTGATTCGGCCGTGTTGGGAACGCTGCTAGTGCAGCCCATGTTGCGAAGTGCTGGTTCAGACGCAGGCCATGGAGGAGTGGTGACCGCTGAGCAGCCGAGCTGCCGGCAACAAGCACGCCGGCCGACTAGCCGACCGCGCGTTTACCGTCTCAAGAGATCGTATCGTACACACCTATTATGGAAGTAGGGAGCTCACTCGACTGACCTCGCACCCCCGTCGCGTTTTTCAAATGAAGCCCGTGTAAAGCATTCCTCCGCACTTTGACGCAATTACTCTTTAGCAAAAGGATTTTCTTTTCACGAACACTTTGCATAAATTCTTTTAGTGGATGCGAAACACGTACGAAAGGAAACAATTATGCAAAACTTAGTAAAAATAGCAAAAGCGCGGTTTCAAGGTGAAGGTTGCCGTTTACATATTCTTTAGCTAAGTAAGCTTTGAAGTACAAACAAATTAAATGAGAGTGAGCAATTAATCATTTTTTACTAAATAGATATTTAGATACGGGAAACTCGATCTTGCAAATGGATACCATTATCATCATTATCATCAGTATGCCTCATTTCATGGCTGGATAAATACCACCCTGTAGGGGTTTTTATTCATAATCCCTACACTGGGCGTTCAGTTTGGGGATCGCAGAATGCAACCTCTCAAACCGCTTATGCTGTTGCCCATCGGCGTCCAGGATATTTAGCCGGGTATCAACATATTAGTTTAAAAACTTTCTACGCATAACTAACTCTCTTTTAACTGTAGTTAATCAAAATCAAGATATGCACGCCGGGAATCAACAAGGCCATAATCGGGTGACGTGCAGATATACATACTTACTTACGCCAGCTCAGTGACCCGAAGTGGATCTTGGCCTCTGACACTAATCACATCTATTCTTGGTACATCAATTTATGGTCGGGTAATTTCCTAATTTATATGTATATCTATTTGTTTTTGGCGAAATAGAATTTTCGGACTTTCTTAATTTAGGTATTGTAAGTGCCACATCTTTTGACTTAGATATTTAATTGTCGCAATTTAAAAATCTATAAACTTCGTCATCATTGTCATAATTCGCCCTCTCATCGTTCCACACTGGTGAACACGGATCTTCTCTCAGAATTTGAAGGATTTAAGCATAGTCGCAAGTCACAACTAATAACAACATTACAATTTACTAATTTAACTTTGAGAATATAGAAAAAGTACTAAATAATCAGTTAAACAAACATTCACTTAGCAAGACTGTACATGAATCAGTATAAAACGGACATTAAACAAGTCGTAACGAGTCGGTAGCTGCTCACGCCATACCCGTATACAGGTAAGCACGATTTTTGTCCGTTAAAACTTTTGTAATGGGCGAATCCACCTTAATAAAGGAAAATGTTGTAAATTTTCCACAAGCAGTTTCGTGGCTAAGGTCAGGGCAAGAATTGAATTTACTTCCCCCAATTCTTAATTTGTTGGAAGAAAAACAATGTTTTAATGTGTAGTTTAAGTTATTTAAGGTACAGACAAAACTGTTTTTGGTTACTTCGTAGGAATAAAAGTGACTTTAATGTGCTCTTTAATTTTAAGTGTGAAGAGCTGAAAATTCAGCTCAGTGGCATGCTATTGATGAGATTCATGCCTAGCAGTGGACAGAAATGGGTTGACAATGATGATGATGAAGTGCCATTTAAGTTAGGATTATACTCATACGTTTAAGCCTCAAAATACGGTGCAAAAGGCTTTAACATTGTTCCGGCCCCAGCAGCAAGCGGACTACAGGACTGCGAGTGTGTCTACTTGATATTTGCAATCCTGACAGCCGCCTCTTCAACCTGTCCTCACGACGACACTGACTATAAGTATATATTGTTATGTTAAAACTTCTTGTTATATGTCGAACGCTCACTCTAATCAAACAATGGCGTAACGTGGACAAATCTAAACGTTGGATCATCGTTATCGTCATTATCATCATCATCATCCCGTTATCAGTCGGATCAGCGAAACCATTTGTTCAGTACTTGTTGTCTATGCATATTCATATTGCCATTTAGTGCCTATCAACCCTTTTATCGTTCCACGATTGGACACGGATCTCTTCTCAGAATGAGAGGGTTAAGGCCGTAGTTTGCCACGCTGGCCCAGTGCGGCTTGGCAGACTTCACAGGCTTCAAAAAACATTTTCCGTACAATCTATTTTGTGTACACAAATGAAATATACGACAACTAAAAAAAAAATATGTATGGTAGGCTCTGCAAAGTTTATGCTTAGCTTATATAGAGAAGGCATATAGTCCACAAGTTCGGTATAAAGATCACCATTGGAATCGCATTGAAAAAGGGTTCTCTCCAGGCCACTTTCAGGTTATCTGTGCTACTGTCTGTAAAAACAGTGATAGCCTAGCGGTTACGAATTCAGCCTCTAACTCCGGAGGTGCTAGGTTCAAATCCATGACGCGCACCTCTTTAAAAAAAGTGCGGTTTAAATTTAAATATCACTTGTTAACGGTGAAGGAAAAAATCGTGAGCAAAACCTGCACACCTTAGTATTTTTTTTTAAAAAATCTAAGGTGTTTGAAGCCAACCCGCACTTGGCCAGCGATGCGGACGACGGCCTTAACCCTCTCAATATAACAGTGGAATGATAAATGGATCGATTATTATTATTTTGTTATTATGCTACTGTAACCTAACCAATGCAGGAATGCGAAATAATAAGAAACTTGAATACGGTATGTTGTTCGCATAGCATTTACAAGTAAAATTTCAATAAGCGGCGCGCTTACACGATTCGAAATGTTTCAATTTTAAAGGTTTCGAGCTAAAGTCGGCACGGAATGTCCACGCATCGATCTGTCGTTTCCGTTACCACCTGCTATTTCAGTGGGTTTTGAGAGAAGTTAATAAAACGTAACATCACGCCTGTAACCCCCGAAGGGGTAGGCAGAGGAGTGTGGTTCACTCCCACGTTTCACCAGTTACGTTTAAGTCCCATGGAATAGGTGGTAAACCTATTGCCATACATGGCCACAAATCCCGAATCACTACTAGAAATTCTAAATTTGAAAAATCCAATAGTACCCGACCCGGAATTTAAACCCAGGACCTCCCGAGAGGCAGTCGCGCTTACAACCACTCGACCACCGACGCATGATTTTTTTATTTTAATAATATAATCTTTTAATCGGTGAAATAAATAAATTATTAATCAGTATAAATGTAAACGATCAAGACAAAATATCCCAAGGTTATACTTATAGGATTGTTACGTGATGTCAGCAGGAACGGGTTAAATCCGTAAATCATAATAAGCACGGGATAGAGCAAGTGAGACGCAATAATTCACGATTTTTAACCCTCCAATGCGGATCGCAGCGCGTGCTCGGAGTACCCGCGGTGCACGTCTGCTTGTGCACAAAGAGTACAAATGAAAATAGAGGTTCCTTTTATATACAATCGTAAATAAACTGTAGAAATAATGAGATTGGAGAATGCGAAAATGCCACATATATGGCAGTAGAATTATGACTAAAATTTTGTTTCTAATTCTATCTTTAGCACGTAAATTCTATTGTTCATTCTAGAATACATATTTTCAGATATATTACAAAATTAAAAACGTAAAAATGGGCACAGTCTCAAAAGCTAGATGATGTTCATAATATAGGACGTACAGGTCGAACTGATAGGTTAAAGCCATGAAAATAACACATCTGCTCTCTTCGCATTAGGACTCTTTTAATAGCCTCGTCTATCTCAATAATCTTTGCCCTGACCCTCTGATTCAGACGCGGTGCCCTGCGTTAATTTATGCGCCCGTTGTCTGGCCACCCCTGGCGGTGTAATGGCCCCACTCGTAAATTCAGACCGTTTGGTTAGTGCGTGCAAATTGAAAGCTCTCCAAAACCCAACAATGGAGCGGTTATGAGACTCTCCGCTATGGTTTTTTAACGGGAAGTGCGTACCCCTAATTTTATTTATGCTGTTGACACGTGCCTTTGTTTGTGTACAGTCGTTTGTTTGTAGTTGGTGATTTGATTTTTGCTGACCGTACCTCGTGTAGCTGTGCGCGGTTTGAAGTTTTGTGCGCGAATGTACCGTTTACGAACTGGTACGATTTTTTTTGCAGTTAGCCATTCTTGTCTTTTATTTTCACGTATATTCTGTAATACTCGTTTTCTATACTAACTTTACCAATATATGTATGTAATTAGGTGCAGATATTTTTGCGGTTGTTGCAGTTATTTTTAGGTATTTCTGTAATCAAATTTGTTATCACTAAGCTTAATATAAATTAATGCTGTTTAATTATTTTTCGAGTTTTACAAAATTGTAATAACATTTTCTGAAAACAAAAAGTGGTATTGACACACTGCGATAAAAAAAACCTTTTTATTCTACCTGTCTCTATAATCTAATCCATAACTTTAATTGTTTTGTTTATTTACCTACATCTACGCCTTTTGTTCCGTTTCAGACTACGATAACTTCGTGTCAACAAGTTAAACGTCACCTAACTATATTTACATTGATACCGGTTGGACATCGTACCGCCTCAGTGTATGTAGATTTCATGCAAATCCACGCTGAGTCTAATTTACTCGTTAGCAAATTTTAGAATCGAAGTGCATATGTAGTGTGGTCGAAAGTAATACATAGCGCTGTTACACAGTTTTGTTAATGGTTCATCCTTCAGAAAGTACACGTTTTGAGCTTGCCATTTTGCTTAATGGCTCTATATTGTTTGTAATTCTTTCTTTGTTCGTTTTCACTTGATTTTTATATACATCATGTTTTAAAATTAAATGGCCCTTGCTGTAATTGTGAAGTAAGACATCCGGAGAAAATCTGCACACCTTAGTGTTTTCCATACTGTTCTCTATGGCGTGTGAAGTCTATCAACCCATACTTCGCCAGTGTGGCAGGCTGTGGCCTAACCCTTCTCATTTTGAGAGGAGACCAATGTCCAACAGTTGAACGAAGAAGCCATGAATGATAATGATGATAATGTCTTGTATATATATGTAGGTGTGCAGAATAAACGCGTGAGTTTATTGATCAGAAGTTCTCAATAAATGCCATATAAAGAACCCATGTAGATGGCGCCACGATAATGCGAGACCTGTTCCCCATGGTCCCTATTGGCCGGTGTGGTTCATGCAAATGGAATGCAAATGGTTGGAGGACGTCAAATTTACTTGTGAGTGAAGTTGCACAGAGAGTTCACTAGCTATGTATAAGTATATATATGTATGTATATATCTACCAACTCATTTCAGATATATTTGTATGTACATATGTACATATCTGCCAACCCATATTAAACGTAATTTCGCGCTTGTAATCCCCGAAGAGGCGTAGTCAGAGGCGTGTAGTACACTCGTACGTTTCACCGGTAACGTTTAGGTACCATGGAATAGGTGGTGAGCCTTTTGCCATGCACCGGGCACAGATCCAGACTCCGAGTCACTGCTAGAAATTCTAAATTAGAAAATCCAACAATATCCGACCCAGGATTTGAACCCAGGACCTCCCTATAGGCGGTAGCGCTTGCAACCACTCAACCAACGACGCAGTCAATACAAGTATTTTTTCATAAATATACTAATTTAAGTCGTTTGGTCATTATTTTAGAATGACTGTAACGATTACCGATCTTTCTCCACTCTCTCCTTCTCTCTTTGTGAGAGAAGTTAATATGATCCAAGTTTGGCGGCGCAGTTGTCGGAATATGGTAATTTTGGGAGTATCTCAGCGCGTCACCTACATTAATTGTTTTATTTCAATCCCACCCTCCGCCAGCAATAGGGAATACAAAATAGTGTGAAATCGTTCCGGTATCACTGACCGCTTTATTACAAACGCCTTTATGGGATATTTATGCTATTGTGTTTGATAATAAAATTTAATTACATTCTACTGAAACGGGCCGATGACAATAATTTGCGTTGTATTTTCAATAAACGTATCAGTGAAATATAATTACTAATAAATGAAAATTAAATTACTTTCAGTTACAATAGAAATAAAGTAGTTTTAAAGTCGTAATTCGTGAACTCATGACTTTTATCATTAGGTGTTTCGTGAGTATTTACACACATGATTAAAAATATTCCGGCTTAACTCACGTACGTTTTTCGGGATGGCGCTTTTCATGACTTTTAATGTCGGAATTGTGATAATTATTTAGTATCTAGTCATCATGAATAACTTAAAGTTTATTAAACAAAACCATTTAACGTAACATCACGCCTGTAATCTCCGAAGTGGTAAACAGAAGAGTTTTGTACATTCCACGTTTCACCAGTTACGTTTACGTCCCATGGAATAGGTGGTGAGCCAATTGTCATGTTAATTGACGTTGGTTTCAATTTAAAATAACACGTTAGATCATTTAGGGATCTGCACAGATGCGCCAAAAATGAATAAAACGAATAATACGGCTCCGAGCCCCCAAAAAGCAAATGAATGGTGACAAACATCCATTAGAGAAAGCCTGGCCATCGGCTAATGTTGGGATCGATGTCAACGTAGTCCCAATGTATCCTATAATCGAATCGACATCACATTTCGATAGTTTAAGGATTACGGCACAGATTCCAACTGATGTTAATTGACCAGGACATAACCTATATCTAATGATAAGGTTGTCATGATGAATGAAGTCAGTTTCAGATACAAGTATATATGGCGCTATTTCCGAGAATATTTTTATAATACGTTACGTAACCTCAGGCATGTAATTCCCGAAGGGGTAGACAGAGGAGTGTAGTACACTCCCACGTTTCACCTGTTAGGTTTAAGTTCTACAATGGAATAGGCGGTGAGCCTATTGCCATACACCGGGCATACAATCAGATTCCGACTCACTAATAGAAATTCCAAATTAGAAAAATCGAATAGTACCCGACCCGGGATTTTTATAATCTTTCTTGTTTAGTTTGTCTGCCTACCACACCAGATGTAATTGAAACTATTAAATATATCGTGAGTATTTATACATATTATTAAAAATGTAACGGCTTAACTCACGTACATTTTTCGGGATTGCCCGACTAGTTTCGGACCTGTACGAGGTCCTTCCTCATGAGCACCCGTCGCTTGCAGCGAGGTCGCGACGGAGACTGACGAGTCGGGCAATCACGAAAAACATACGTGAGTTAAGCCGTTACATTTTTAATCATCTGTAATTAAAAGGTTTGCTTTTATTTACAGTATAAGACACTAGTATGCTACATAAACGCGTCACTCTATATACATATGTAGGTATGTATATACACTCCACCCGTCTATCACTCCACATGGACCCAAAAGTGAATAATAGAGCCAAACAACGCAATGTCTGTCTGAGTGAGATTTTTAAAGCCTCCTGCATTTTAGTGTCACATAAAATAATTATGGGAGCGATGAAAATGGGAGATCATGGGACTTTTATGGCGTGGATTTTTTTATGTTCCTTTGTTGTTTTGTTAAACCACCTGTGCAACTGCTGTTGTATTAATGGAGCTAATAATTGAGTTTTCAATTTTGACTATTAATATATAAATATGTTTGAGTGAATAAAAAGGGTATCCGGGAATTATACGGATGTAGAGTGACAATAAACTGGCATTGAAATTCGTCTGCTTGTCACCCCTTATGTACATTTTTGAAGCAGTGATAGCCTAGTGGTTAAGAATTCAGCCTCTCACTCCGGAGGCGCTGGGTTCAAATCCATGGCACGCACCTCTTTACAAAAGTGCGTTTTAAATTTAAACATCACTTGCTAACGATGAAGGAAAACAACGTGAGGAAATCTGCACACCATAGAATAAAAAAAGAATCTAAAGTGTGTGAAATCTGTTAACCCGCACTTGGCCAGCGTGCAGACTATGGCCTTAACCCTTTCAAAATGAGAGAAGACCCATATTCCAACAGTGGAATGACAAAGGGGTCGATTATTATTATTATTATTATTCGATATA
>DWJK01001805.1:0-16018 GCA_018248815.1 Croniades pieria auraria
ATTAGGGGATCCTGGGCTCAAGTCCCGGGTCGGGTACTGTTTAATTTTTCTAATTTGGAAATTTCTGGTAGTGACTGGGAATCTGAATCAGTGCCCGGTGTATGGCAATAGGCTCACCACCTATTCCATAGAACGTAAACGTAGTAACTGGTAAAACTTGGGAGTGTACTACACTCCTCTGCCTACCTCTTCGAGGATAACAGGCGTGACGTGACGTTAACACAGTGAATGTCCATTTCCATCAAGATAGAAATAAGTAACGAGTCGCCAAGGGAATCATGTGTGGACCGACAACAATTTACAGAATCGCAAGATATTATCCATGTCTGGTTATTATCCGCTGTAGTGCCCCATAATTATTGTCCGCACAATTGCTACTCCATTCCAACATCTCACAGTACCACATTACCAGCTCTCATAACACTATATCTGTATGAAATATGCCGGCGTGTGCCCGAGGTGCGAGGCTACAAGCGACTGTGATCATTAATGTTTAATGATAAAGGCGTAAATTGTGTCCAGTTGGTTAGTGGGGTCGATACGGTTTTAAAAGGGTGAGTTCTAATGTTTTGGTCATCGGACGCTCCCGTTTGACCGGAGGGGTAATTTGGAGGCAGACAACGAACACATTTGCATCACAATGAGACTCGGATCTCGTGGAGCGGGCGAGTGTTTCCGTCCGTGGATGAGCTGCATTTCTACTTATACCTATGTTCGATACCTACATATATGGCTACCGCCGGCACTATTTACACATATTAATGTTCAGTGCATTTAGCGTGTTACTTTTAATTTTTGTTCAGTGGAAAGGAATCCAAAAACATTGAGTGTGTAAAGAGAGTAATAAACATTGATGATGCACCTCTAGTCTGTATGAATGGAGATATTTGACGCTTTCTGCTTTCTGCCAATTCCGTAAGGGATCTGGCGTGAAGATGTACTAATAACAATAAAATAAAAAAAATATTTTGAATGAAATTATGGGAACAACACATGGATAAAGACTTATTTGAAACAACGGGTTATCAAAAAACTATTTTTATCTAATTATTATGTACATATTTTATAGTTATCTAATTTAAAAAATGCTTTATGAAAACACAACAAGCCTGCGCGGACCTGTTTTAAGAGGAGCTCATGCGTAATATAAGTGCGATAACGCTCTTTTTATTTTCTATGAAATTAGGTTTGGAGATCGGTCATGAGTATTATTCTGCTTGATAAGAAACAAGAGTGATCAAACTAGAGGCACCTGTACGTTATCACAGTATACAGAAATCCTGTCCACTTGCTAGTTAATGGCAATTATCTATGTAGGTATATTAAATTATTTAACACAAGATGAATTGGCGACGTGTCACTGACTTTAGTTATTAAAAATTGTTTAGTATCCACAAAAAAATTAAGTTAGAAAAAAATATGACTCCTTTGTGTAATACCTACTTGTTTCTGCGTGCTTCGAATTTAGAATCCAGCAGACGGTAGGTGGCAAGACGTAAGGAGATGCGACGTCTTATAAAATTTTCAATTTAGTTTCACTTAGATTTAGTTAGGTAGCATCTGGAGTCACGGAAGCGGAGCAAATTGAATTTTTCAGCTTCTCTGTATAAATTCCCTGGAACTTACAAAACTGTAAGGAAAAATCTACGTTAAAGGTACCTGTAGGTATATTTAAATATACTCTCATATAAAAATTCGAAATTTTACATTCTGCTGAATAGAGAAAAAGGCTAAGTATATGATATTCTAGACAGTCTATTCCCTACGTGTGCTAACTGTGAGAACCGATTCAGTGGAATATACATAAAATATGTCACGTAGGAATGGGACGATCAGTACATACTGTATCGAGCGGCGCCAATATATCGGAATATGTGAGAAATGTCCTTTATTTGCTGTAAATAATACTGTGAAACGTGTCACGCGTTAATACATTGTCAAGGCGGATATATCTCATAAATTTATTTATTCATTCATTAATAAATCGTATTTTAACATTTATACTCTGATTAAAGTTAAAATTATCGATAGTGAAATAAATCGCCTTCGCCGCGACCTGGCTGCAATCCGCAGCTCATGATGAAGGACCTCGTATAGGTCCTACTAATCGGGTCAACCCAAAAAACGTAAGTGAGTTTAGCCGGTACATACCTATGTACATACATAATCATGTTTGTAAACATTCACGGGACATTTAATTGTAAAACAGTGAAATGACTTTATTAAAAACAAATAGTACGTAATTAAAACAGTTAAAGAACGTAATTAAACAGTTCAATTCGATACAGTTAAAGTCTTAAAGTCACCTTTTTGTCCTCCCGCGCGCCCCTTATTAATATGGCGCGCCGATCATTGTGGCCGATTAAAAATTATAATTTCATGAGAACCAAGAAACGGATCGATGGTTGTAACATAACAAGTGGAAGCGTGCAAGTGGCCGCCTCGACCTTCCTCATTCAATGCTGCCAGCGTCCACAATCAGACGTAATGGACTGATGTACGACTTAGATCTGTGTCGCCGTGGATTTACTTACTTCGTAATAAATATTTAACATGATTATTGCTACTTTTATTATTATTATTACTTTTTATATCATTACGCCAGGTCCCTTACAGGATGGGCAGAAAGCACCCAGTGCCTAATGTTTCTATTCTTAGAGACCTGATGCGCCTTTTCTATATTCAGCAGTCTCTTCGCGTATAAAAGCCGGTTTCAGAGATGCTTTACTTACCCATTAACCAAAATTAAATATGAATAAATTAATCATTATATTCAAAATGTACAAAATAGATGTGAATTGTATTCGTAAATATATTACAATTAGACACTAAAGAAATAATGAGAGACAGACAGACCGACATGCGTTGTATGTTGCATTTGTATGAAATTTTAATGCAGACAATGCATACGATGCGGATGCAATTGCCATGCTGGCAAATGGACGTGGGCTCGACGTGGTGACGAGCAATTTTCATATCACGTATGCGTCGGATGAGTGTATTATTAAAAATGCATCCCGAAGATTTATTATTATTGTTATTAAGGACAATCCGCCGCCATTCCTACCTGATAAAGGAGGAGCCTGCTGACTTAATGCCTTTGTTACATGACCCATCCCGGCCTCTCCTAATGCAATATATCAAAATGAATGTCGTACTTGCAGGACTAGCTTCGGATCTTTTTCGAGCGTATATAATATAGATGTGAAAGATTGAGAAAAGTTATTTCCTTTGTTAGATTAATACACCTTTGCATCATTTATTTTAGAAATATAGGAAAAGGTTATTTAGAAAAAAAATTACTGATTATAATTTTTCAAATTAAAGAAATAATTGAAACGAAAATTTAAATGTAAGCGTCTCTAAGTCATGCAGCGCAAGAAAACAAGAAGTACTTCAAAAAATTATGGAAACAAGTAATAAAATATTAAAGAGAAACAATAGACACGAACAACAATGGCGGATCGACATTAACTCGAACAGGACAAAAACCCTAAAAAAGCAACAAAAACCCTAGTACAATGAACCATTCAATCCTTTCGTCAAAATATGCCTTGAATTGACACTTCCTTATTGCGTCGTAAATATAACAAGCGCCATACAAATCTTTGTACACAATAACGTTTTTATGGGAATCATCGCCACGAGACAAAAATGTCAAAGCTATTACCGGAGCTGTTAAATTTAGACGAAGTGTCACGTAAACCAGTGCACGAATAGGTCCCGTTCGACAATCTTCAGTTATGAAAATAGTCCAAGGAACAACAGCTCGTCCTCACGCGGGTATGTATTTTGAAGCTATTTACGTCAAAATTATAAGTATTTTCGATGGCAGACAACATTTAAAAGTTACACTGAAAGATCTGTTTTTAAAGTTTAGGAAAGTACATTTAAAGGGGACGCGCAGTATGTTACCTAAGTAATAAAGGAGCGAGAGAGAATCGTCAGCATATTTTAAAAGCTGTCAAGGCAATATGACGCCCGACACAATCCACCCGATTTACAATGCTGAACTTAGGCGTGAGTCTAAATGAGGGGAAACTTGCCCGACGTAGCCATTCACCCACACGAATTGCTTTGTTACTATTGCGTATGTTCATGCCGTGATTAAAAACGAATGTATCGCCCATCGTGCACCATCAGAGCCCAGCCTGACTAATTTACAATTGCTGTTAATGGACATCAATTTTAATAACTTAATCTTTTACGTGTGAAACAATAAGAGATGAGAGCATGCATAGGCATATTTCTATTGATTGTATCGTAAAATTCGAAAAAACATGTAGGGCCGACACGATAAAGAAATACGTGACGTAATCTTGGCCCTTAACAAAGACAAGTCGCCTAGACTTAAATACAACACAAAAGCTTTCGATATGGTCAAGCAACACCGCGCATTTAAATATCGATTGCGATAATCGATTTTAATTTTTATGAAGTGTTGTAAGTTCCTCAAATAATAATATAAAAATATATTAATATCTCAATTCGGCTACAGGGGTCATTGGCACGGTAGTAATACTGAACATCGTATACTGAGAATGTTATTATTGTAGTAAAATTAATTTTTACAAATGAACACGACACAAAATGAACTTCCTACACGCATGTCATTAACAAATTACAAAAGCCATTAGCCGCCATTAAGAGTGCGACACGACGCAAGGACGCGGCTCCGGTGTACGTCATAGCTATTACACACAACGCGTACCTACAGCAATAAGCATCGTTTTTAATTAATAACAACTGTTTTGCAGCTCTAGTATGTACGCGTATTCGGAATTACAGCTGAATACGTTCCGTATTTTATGTGGTTTACACACGTAATTAAGCAATAACTCCATGAGAAAATATGACCCAATCACAAAGCTGTCGGCTTCTGATTTTTCTACATGTCAATATGATGTTTTATTGAAGCTTCCTTGTTCGGCGTTCTTATAGCAGTAATTCACATGTTGTATTACAATGGGACGTAAATGTAACTGGTGAGACGTGAGAGTGTACTACACTCCTCTGCCTACGCCTTCGGGGATTACAGGCGTGAAGTTACGTTACGCTTTTATAACATACGATTATCTATAACAATTTGGGTGTAAGAAGCACAAGAAAAAGGGTTAACAAAATTTGTTAATAATACGTAAAAAAATGTTAAAACCAGTTTAAAGCAATACTTTTAATTTACTGAATAATTGGGGATGACTATCGCGTTCGTTTTGGAAAAATGTATGAAAACATATAAAGTCATTTACGTACTGGCAGTTCCGGGCGCGCCCGCCATAGTGAGCGTGCCCAGATCGTGCCATTACCGGCCAGAGAAAAAACGCCCATTTCATACTCCTCCTTTCCGTTGCCATTTAAATTCCTATGCTAATAGAATTTGAAATTCTCCGGCATGGGTTAAGATTATCAGAGCGCCTTGCAAGGAGGGGTGTACAAAAATGAAGTAGATTCTATAAACGATAAAAGTGAAACGATTTCATTAGAGAAATCTCATTCTACGTTAATTAGTTAATAGAAACTTCGTCGAGCCCATACTGTGTCCGCGCTAGCAAGGAAATAAACTAGTCAACATACTAATTGCATCGGTATGTAGGCTAGTATATCATAAATTAGACATTTTCTATATTATTCATAGGAGAGATATATTTATAAGTGTTTATAAGTACGTAAGAATTATTTATAAAGATCGCACTGCGCAGCCGTCAGGAGTGACTATTGTAGTGACTATTGAAACTACTTTGAGACTAATTGAGACTCCGTGCAAAGCTTATCGCGTCTGCGTTTCGTGAGGAGGAAACTTTGTTAGGAAGTGTATTGGTATACCATTTCAACATGTATAACATATATGGAACAGAGATGACATGTGAATATAATATAGAGAGCTTTAGATTTAAAGCCTTAAAAATAATAACAGCTGAATAATTGTCCATGTATTAATAACAAACATTTAAATTGTTTCAATGGAAGTTTAAGTTATGTTTGATGTTACGTATTTTTTCTCATTAATACACTACTACAGCTTAAGCGTCTTCATTATTCGAGATAAGGTAAATTTGTGCTTGATATTATCAGTGCTCTCAGCCTGTCTGGCACTGGCCTGACATGGCGATATGGTATACCTAATAATAAAATAATATGTGGACAAAACGCATTTCCATAAGTTATATGGAAATATAGGCCTCCCGCAATGAGCGCCATCGCGCCCTGTCCTCGGCTTGTCGCATCCAGCATCTGCCTATGTCCAGCAGTGGACTGAGATAGGCTGATGATGATGATGATGGTGATGATGATAATGATGATGATGATATGGAAATATCAACAAAAGCGGACACCGCTAGGAGTCTCGTCGTAAGTAAAAAACGATAGTTATAAACTGTGGAGTGTTTGTTAACCTGCGATGTAATGAAGGGCTGGTAATTAAGGCCGTTGCCGACCGGCACGTGCGCCGTTAACTGTCTTAGAAGTTTTCCAATTTGCTACAATCGCTCGGCTTAAATTGTTTCGCGCACTGAATATTTAACTCCGTTTACTCTAGAAAAGTAACTGGCGAAGTTTAGCAAGTAATTCGACATTACCAGCTCGATGCTCACAAGTTGTTGTTTAAAAACATGAAATTTATAAGAAATTTTTGTTAATTGCCAACGTTGTCTACAAAATGAATGGACATTTTATATGCTTATTTATTAATGTTACCAACACCACTAACAATATGATGTGTATAATGCTATTTCGCATACATATAGTCAGCTAACATTGGCAAGCATCGTTGAGAAATTGTACTCAAGACCAACACCGCGAGTTGAAATATTAACAATGAAATATTAAAAACTCACCCTCACATACCATATACCTAATATACTAAGTTCAGTTATATACTGTATGAAAAATAAAAACATACCCATATATTATGTTACGTAATATATCATGTTCGGACAATAGTGAAAATGTTTACTGTCTGTAAGGATAATTTCAGTCATTTATCCTATAGTGGTTGTACGACCGACTAGCTTGTTTCACAAAGGAATATATAGAAAAGATGCGCATAGTACACTCTGTGCTACCCACATAAAACGTTTTAGTTTTACATGTTTTTCACAACAGAAACACAGAAGATTGCAGGTAATTTTAAGAGCTAGGAGTCAGCTTACGTCGGTGTGCTCCAAGTTGTAAGAAAATACAATATAGCTATCCTAATAAGTAGTGTGCGAAGGTCCGCATCATGGCCGGACCTCATAAAGGGCCGGCTGTAAAATAAGTAAAAATAAAAGGCAGCGAGGCGAGATGGGCAAAGTTGAAAATACTTTTGCTTTTTAACCAGTCGGTCGCCAACTTTAAATTGGTTTCCACCGTCTTTGCCATTTGGTTAGGATTACGGGGAAACTAGTAGGTAGAGTTCAGAGCCACTAGCCATCTGGTTAATAACTGTTTCGGGGTCCCGAGTATCTGCGGACGTTTTATGTTCTATATAGGTATGTAACGAGTTGGTAGACTCGCTCTCTTTTCGTCTGCCTTTGTTCGGGACGCGTATAAGAGCATGTACTTTGTGTTACTGTGGAACCGCGCGCACGTTTTGATACATATATAAATTGTCTTCATACGTAGGTTTACAATAAATAAGATATGTAAGTTTTAAAAATATACAGTTCTAGCAAGCCCGGATACCCGTATTATGTAAAAATAAAAAATATTTATTTTACGTAATTGTTTACGGTAGGCTAGGTACCTACTTATAAAATTTAATTTAATAAAAAAATATTTTTATAGCTATATGGATACGTAAGTATTGTATTAACATATTGGCATTTGATTAAATATGTAACGGCTTAACTCACGTACGTTTTACGGGATAGCCCGACTAGTTTCGGACCTGTACGAGGTCCTTCCTCATGAGCTCCCGCCTCTTGCAGCGAGGTCGCGACGGAAACAGATTCATGAAACATTTAATAGTAAAAGATTGGCATTTTCCAAAAAACTGGATTATTTTCTTCTACATAATTTTGATGTCCCAAAACGGGTGTGCAAAGGACGCAATGGACAAACTCAAACATGGTGGCGCAATGATTCCTGGAAGAGTGATTATAATTGATATATTAATATTTTTATTTTCATTTACAGACCCGCGATAACTTCCTTCTAAAGTTACTCATTAAAATATCTAAACCGTAGGGACCTACATATTATGTTCCGTGGTATTTAGTACGTTGGATGAAAATTAAAATCACAATCTGATATGAATCATGTTCCGAGAAGTCATCCAGGAATTATTTCCTTACCAACTTTCTGTTCATAAATAATGTCGAAAAGACCTGTTATTATCATGACTTAACAGCTTTAGATGCGGTCACTTAAAGCTGATAAAATGTTATTGAACGATTGTTAAGTGTATTAAGCGATTGTTATTTGACTAAGTAAGATACTTTTATTTACCACCATCAGCAGTCGAAGCACAATACATACATGGTAAGCTAATCTATGTGTGTGTATTCTAGAGTATTTATACGTACATATGTTGTTTTAATACTAAATAGCTAGTCGAAAACGTGAAGCAGATCTGAACTTGATAATAAAACTGCTCTCTCGCACGGTATCGATTCCAAGTGAAATATTCAATAGTCAGGTTTAGCTCTCACCCTGGAACGTTTCTATTTCGTATTCGTTTCGTTAACTGAAAAAAGAATATGGTCGTTGATTTCCCAACGGATACATGTACCACTAGACTGTACTAAGAAAAAACTATGTAATTATAGTCTACATTGTATTTTAGATCGTGAACTTTTATATGGTGACGCTCAGATTAAATGTGAGATCGATTCAATTTCAAACGACTGCTATGTGCCTGTAACATCTGCTGTATTACAATTTTCAGTATCTGATATAAGACGGTTTTCAATTAAAAAAGGTATTTGTTTAGAAGAAGCACGCCAGGTCTGTAATGACAGAGATATTAGGCACTCGGTGCTCTCTACCCACCCTTTAAGGCCCGGCGTGACGATATCATAATAATAAAAATAGTTGGATTCTAGCTGCTGATGTTAGAGTCAATTGGTTTTATGTATTCATAGAGACATCACAAACCTTTTTATTACACGGTAGCAACTTTTGTACCAAATTTTTTTAATTTTCAACTACTAGATATCTCAGTTTCTACTACAAGGCAACGTTATAAATTAATGAGTCATAATACACTCGTAGCGGCCGCCCGACAATCGGGATGTGACTCTAACATTATCGATTACGCCCACCGTTGGTTGTAAAACTGAATTTATTACTCAAAACACAACAGCAATGAGAATAGAACACCTATGTGTGCTGTAGAACGGCACTTTGCTGGTTCGATTACTTTGTAACGAGAGTTGGTACAATTTATGGGTATACGACGTTTTATGTTGGCCATCGTGGTAATTAAACAGAGTTTGCATTAATCGTTTTAAATATCATAGTTATAAAGTGCCAAGATCTACTGCATTCGTTTTATAGCCGTACCAAAGCGTTATAAACATCATCAGCATCAATAATGCTGTGATGATGTCTCAGCTAGATGGCATAACGGTCAGCGAAAGGTTTTAAGAAGAAGTTAGATACGGCAAGTAAAGAACAAGGTGAAATGACACTTGTTAAGGAACTAGTTGTGCCCGCGAATTGGTACGCGTCGATTTCGTAAGTTTTGAAAAAGTAAATTAACATAACTTCTTTATTTCTTAACCGAATTAAATGAAAAAAAAAACACCAAATGTTAAGTGAAGCCTATCACAATATAAACCTGGAAACTGCATTCAAATCGGTTAAGCCGTTTCTAAGATTAGCGTGCACAAACATACAGACATACAGACAAAATGAAAAAAACATTGTTATGGGTTCTCTTGCGTATATAAAGTCACCCAATTTTGAATTTTTAAATATACTTGCCATGTATTGACAGCGATCAGTCACAGTTTTATTATACCTACATATGTATAGATGATTAAGTATGTATTATGTTCAATAAAATACTGTGATAGACTAATGATGACGATAATGCCTCTGATATGAATGTAGTAAATCCGTAACATGACCCCCATAATCCCTGAAAGGGTAGACAGAGTAGTGTAGTACACTTCCACGTTTCGCCAGTTAGTGCAACCATTCAATTAATCATTGGTTTCGTTCTGATCTTAAAAGTTGTCTAAGCTAATCAAATAGGATAATAGAAAAACTATCGACCGGTATAAGATACCATGTTTTAAGTCTAGATTACTATCAGGCATTAGATATACTGTCCAACTAAGACTCAAACTTAGGCAGACTATCAGAAGCAAGATGTTGTTACTTCAGTAATACAAGTCATTCTAGAGTCTTTATGCGCACTAGATATATTGTACATATATGGAAATATTACTAGGTACTGTTAGCCCAAATGAGTAAGTGACGAAACGCTTTGTGTGTCAATAAAATAAGCTTGGTAATGAGAAAGAAACTTCAAAATGTTTCATATGCATATAAGTGCACGATACACTCCATAATGCCAATATGGAATTCATGTATGACACATACTTTGAGTCATGCTCCATTTATGTAACAGTTCATAACCCACATGTCATTTTGTGGTGTATTAAAAATAAAAATATCTTCCACTGAAATAAATTCGATGCAATTTAATACTAATATTGAAGAGCTTATGTACAGGATTCTCATCCGGACGGCGAAGGAGTAGAACACTCTACTGACGTCTGTGATTCCGGATACATACCTAATACCTAGGATTCTTCAAAGCAAGGGTGAATAGGCTTCTCTTGGCCTGCGTGTTTTACCTTAGGACACAACTGCGTATTCCATCAGTTGAGTTCACGTACAAATGTTAGTCTATTATATAAAAATTAAGTATATTCAAATACAGATAAAAACTATCACAACAATGTCAAATCTAGGAATATCTTCGCACATGGATGTCCCAATATATGAAGGCTTGAAGAGAGCCTGTGCTAGAAGTAATAAAGAAGTCTAATAACCTACGTTACATGTATTATTTACTAGATTCTTTTTCAGACATCTAAAAGCAGAGCCTCTGTAAGTAATTATGCGTTAACTCACGTTACGCATCTTTACGAAAACCGCTAGGTTAATTAAATTGATTGATAAAGACGATACGAAGCCGTTAAGTACTGATACAGGGGAAACATAAATCAATTTGATCTAAATTTAATTTAGTACAGCAATAAAATTCGCGAGACATTTCAAGGTCGTAAATGTCGTAATATTATTTACCGAGCGCGGAGCCCTTGCCGCGAGTTTTGTTTATAACGAGTATTAATAATGATTTATTGATGTTTGTATCTGCCTAATGTGTGTACGTATGGACCATAAAATGTTTTATAGGACAGTTTACGGCGATGCAACCTCAGAAATGCTTTTATTGATATCTAAGCGCCGTACTGAATTGATATCGTTAGCGGAGGTGAGAGCTTTGTTTCTGATTAAAGTGCTTTAATGGCAACTTAAATGCTTAACATCGACTATCAAGTGACTACTTAAATTTATAGTAGTACCTAAATATCAGATGTACACATATGTATATATATTTATAGTGTATATATTTAAAGAGCATTCAAAAAACACTTTAATACTTATATTTGTATCTATATATGTACATGCCTATAAGTATTGAAGTGTTTTTTGAATGCTCTTTAAATATATAAATAAATAAATAAGGACAATTACATTGTTAATTATATTTAAATATCGTTAGTAATTAATTTGAATAAACACAATATTAAATTTAAAATTAATTATGCAACAAAATATTAGGCATTAAATTGAATATGATTTTATTTTGTTTGATAGTATTAAATTATCAAACAAATGATTTTCATTTACCGTAACAAATATTTCATATTTTGGTTACCTTTACGTCCATCTATATGTTAGTTAGACAGCAGTATCTAATTAAATTAAAGTAATTGTTGAGTTGTTGAGTACATAAATTTTTAACACTTTACCCGTTACGAAATACCCGTTATTCGTTATCTACTGACGTCATCGTATATAGTCACTATAAACTTTAATATCTAACTAATCACGAGATCACTAACACAGCCAATAAAACGCACAGCTTTGCGACCAAATGTATACTGAGGAGAGTTTGCGTTTTTGTCTCAAAGCACCTGTGATTATAGCCCAAAATACGTTTCTTTCTTCATAATTACTTTCACAGTTAACTCATTACAAAGACACCTAAGCACTTTCCATTGTCTTATTAAGACATTCAAATTTGGAATCTCCTACCTTCAAATAAAATACAATATTCCATATACGATGTAGGACGGTACAGGCACTGACAGAAATATTTATTACACCTCAAAGGGTTGGGCAATAGTGTAATGGTTTTATGGTTTTACGTTGTGCAATTTTTTTCGTATTGTACGCGACTGTACAGTTGGACAAGGTATTCAACAATATCGATACGTGAAACACTTAAGCCTATATGAGATTGCTTTTAAGATATCAAATAGGAAATATACTCGCGAAGAACAACCAACAATGGGCTCTATTTCCATTGCCATAAATGTGCTTTTTCGTCGCCACGCGTAAGTAAATACAGGAATCTCGATACGAAAATGTTGTAACTAAAATATTACTTTATAGTTGGGTCAGGTCGGGTTACTTTGTACCTTGATGTTTTTTCCAATAAAAGTTTATCGAGCGTCTTATTAATTAAACTTGTTAAATAAAGTTTTGATCGTGGTTAGTGTAATGTTTCTATATTGTGAAATATTCACAAGAATACATTTTTCACAATAGGTTTTTGAAAGCTTTTACAGACAAAGTTTTGACCACCGATTTACCGCTCAACCGATAATAATTAGCAAGACATGATATCAACAATACAGGTACAGTTTAGCATTGTTCTACAATGCAATGTTTTTTTCAATAGCCGGATATAAGGGACTATTCACACTGTCTGATTTCCAGTGGAGAGAAAAAATATAGCAATATAACGACATTTCTTCCATATTACTTAGTAATTGAATGATGTGTTTTTTACGCATGGAACCAATTTATAAAAGTAAAGCTTTGCTTTATTTTTAGTTTTCAGATGAAGTGACATAATTTAATTGTCTACATCTTCTAATATTACGATTATGTTATAGACACATGCCACATACATACTTTGTACATAGTTATAGACTGCCTCGTTGGTCCAGTGGTTGCAACCGTGACTGCCCATCGGGATAATCAAGGTATATGGCAATAGGCTTACCACCTATTCCATGGTACGTAAACCTAACAGGTGAAACGTGAGAGTGTACTACACTCATCTGCCTACCCCTTCGGGGATTATAATATGTTACGTACGTTATAGACATACATGTATGTATGTCTTTTGACACGTTTCGTTTTCATAGCTAGTCGTAAAGCCGCATAAGGTGAGAACATGTCTTAAAACCGTCTAAAGATCGGTAAAACGAAAACAATTGGCGGTATTGATGTGCTTTGTTAGAAAAAAATGACTTTATAGTCGACTTTATAATTGGTGAAGTTGGTACGGTACCTGCGTTAACGGGTTACAATTGTTACGTAAAAATGGTGATTCTATTGAGTATGAGGAACGTTTTTCTATTACCGGCAATTAGGTAATAACCAAACAAAGAAATACCCGTTGCGTAAGGTTTGTTTTGGAACTTGGTTAAGGGTTAAGGTTTTGAGGGAAATGAGTAACTTCTACCTGTGTTGTATTGTTCAGTTTTGTGCGTGATTTTGAATAGATAATGTTCGTTAATTCAACGATTGATAGCGAACCAAAATGCATCAGTATTTGTTATTTTTCTAGAAGATTGATTTGTTCGTTTTCGATATCATTAGAGTACGTACTTGAGCAAGATATAATGAGAAATATGAAGTTGCAGATAAATTTAGAATTTTTATATTTTTTTTATTTTTGAATTTATAAGATTTTTGGACTTAACCATAGCGGCATCTATCCAGCAAAACATAAACTAGCGTCTATTTACAAATATACAGTAGCCCCATCTATGAAGGGTTGTTCGTATTAATGAGTGCGCCTCCCTTATCTACCTCGTCTGCAGGGTGCAATAAGGGTGCGAAATTCTATACGCGCTGTTTTAGGGCGTTCCTACACTGCTTTTGCTTGCTATATTTCAATTACATTCTGTTAAAGTTATATAATATGTTTTAAAGTTAAGTTTATACAAATCATTATTTCATTTTATAAATATATATTATAAATATTTTCATAATAAAATAGAAACTATTAATTATTTTATTAATTCGACTAAAACCTTCAAGTATCTATATGGTAAAATGGTAAAAATAAATGAATATCTGCCTGCATTACACATTTTACTATAAAATTAGATAATATTGACTTCAATAACAGTATATAGGTACGTACATACAATACCTATAATATATCTTACGTCCGACTGAAACCCGATTTTTAACTGGTACCAAAATTGGAATCAAAACCACAGTTACACATATTCATATTAAGAAATTTAGCATTCCTTTTGTTAAAAGTTCAATTTAATATACTGAATATTTTGAATAGTTATGTTTTTCTTCTGACAAAGAAAACTATTTCAAATCTAAGGTCACAGCGTATAGAGCCCATCCTTTACGTGTGAGTGCCGTGTTCACATTATTCGTAGAACTTACAAACGCTGAAGAAAACTATCCTTAGCATGGAAACCATATTTAGGTTTGCCTGGGACGGTAAGTCGAAACAAACCACTGCCCACCCTAAGCCTGTATCTTGTACGTAATACAGATTAAAAGGGTGCGACAGATGCAAAAATATCGATGAGGGCACATTCACACTAACGTGCAAAGCGAAGCGATATTTTAAGGAAAACTGGATATATATTTTACCAAAATAGTTTTAATAATAATAATAATAATAATCGACCCATTAGCATTCCACTGTTGGAATATGGGCCTCCTCTCATATTGAGAGGGTTAAGGCCGTAGTCCGCCACGCTGGCCAAGTGCGGGTTGGCGGACGCACGGTATACGGGTATTCTTTGCTATAACGTATTGGAGAATTTCAGTAGGGTTTTAAAGTTAAAAAAATTGCTGTGGGCGGTTATAATATCTTTGAGAGTTCCTACCAAGTACAGAATGTTTCAGAAACCAGATTACTCAGTATAATGTCCTGTTTGGTTCAACAGATACGAATCAACTCTGCTGCAGAAAGCGTCGTAAATTGGATCTCTATGGAAGAGATTCCCGAAATATTAATTATATATTTTTGGTTTGTTTTGTCTTCACGTGTCTTCACGTGACTCGTTGATTTCTCTAACTTGGATGTATCTAATGTATTAAGACAATAATATATAATTAAACTTTATTATTTTAGTTACCATGAACAGACAGCTTTATTATATAAATGTAGCAAATAAGCTTGGGTTTCTCATACATTAATTGTCTGGAATGTTGTTTCTTAATTTTTATGTTTACTCCTGTGATTTAGACCACAAAGCGTTGCTTAAGCAGATGGATAGTTATTTCTACAATGGAGCCTTGGTCTTGACGCTTAGTTACGTTACAGTTCTAAATGACTGACTCTACCTGGCTTTAATTAGCCTCAAACTTCCAAAATACCTTATTAAAAACTTTCAACTAAAGCCTCGCATAACTTTAAGCTATTTCCTAATCCTTATATAAAATTAGTTTTCCAGTTCCACTATTACATACCCCGCTCTACATGACATGGGTCCGGACATAGAGCCGGCTAAATATTTTAGGAATCAAATTTTAATTACATCTGAAAACTTAACAACACGCCTGTAATGCCCGAAGGGGTAGGCAGAGGAGTGCAGTATACTCCCACGTTTCACCGGTTACATTTACGTGCTATGGAACAGGTGGTGAGCTTATTGTCATACACCGGTCACAGACCAGAGTCTGAGTCACTACTATAAATTCCAATGGTACCCGACCCGGGATTTGAACCCAGGACCTCCCGATCGGCAGTCGCGCTTGCAACCACCCGACCAACGAGACAGTTACTGAGAACTGATTTATA
>DWJK01001806.1:0-16013 GCA_018248815.1 Croniades pieria auraria
AAGTGATATTTAAACTTAAAACGCACATTTTTAAGAGGTGCGCGCTAGGATTTGAACCCGGTCTCCCGGAGTGAGAGATCGAATTTCAAACCACTAGACTATCACTGCTGCACTTTAGTGTAGTCGGTGCTAATAAAGCGCTCCAAGACCTAACTAGAGTCATTACTGTCTACCAGTCTTCAGTCCCTATGTTCATAAACTACATTATTTCAAGTTTTCCCGGTTCATATACACATATACATAATATGGTGACATCTCAACGTACTTGACTTCAGAGCGTGACTGCATTTTCATTGATTATTTCTCTTAACATTTACATTCTTAACGATGTTGGATGCTTTCCAGAAGGTTAACTTTCCTTTTCTCCTGTTGTTTTCATGTCGATTAGGGATGGTAATCAGAAATACTTTAATAGATAAAATATATTAGAAGTATATTATAAATATATTATAAATATTACTCTTGAAATGCGATCAAACAAAATATTTAGAGTAATAAAATGCTAGCTGCGAGATATATTACGTAATATGAATGTCGATAGAATTAAGCGATCGCATATAAGATTTGTTAGGCCAGTTACGGTCGGTTACATAAACTGAGATGAATCAAAATACAGTATGAATCAAGAAGTGCAGTGCACTCCAGTGCACGGTTATGTTCAAATCGGACCAGTAGTTTTGTGGTCGGGCTTAACTTTCTCCTTTAGAGATTTTATAAAAACTATTATTGTATACTTAATGAAGGATAAGATCTTTGCATGGATCTTAACCAATAAGCGGCTTTAGAAGAAATATATACAGAAATTAAATTTATTCATTTATATTAATTATTATTTATTTATTTATATTAAGGACGTAATTTATTCTTGAAGATTATAATAAACGTAGGGTGTAATAAAATGTCCAAATTGATTTAAAATGCAAGTAGGTTTCTAGTTTAAATTACATAATGTGGATTAACTTAAGATACATATATTTTTAAATTAAGATGCAAAAACATAGTAATGGATTTGAACAATGCAATATGCTGATATAATTTTAATGAAACGATGAGTAAAATGTTATTATAGTAAATCAGTATATAGACATCACGACACCTAGAAAATGTTCTCAATCTTCCAAAATGTCATTTTGATAATAGTATATGTCTCATAATAGTGTCCTCTTGTAACTGGTCCCTTGTAACTTCGATGGCGTTCTATTTCCTACAAGTTCTTCACTTATTTGACTTTCGCTGTATCTGATCACGTTAATATACTACACATTTTTTTTCTTGTTTGAATTTGAGTGCTGTTTGGGCATGTGTGCGTGTGTTTATGTGTACGAGTATGTTTGTGTGTGTGCACTGGAGAATAATGTTTATAGTTGTTCATATATTTTTGATAGCTTTATTTTTAGATAATTTTTAAGTCGTTACGATGCGTACCTAACGTGAACAGTTTTTTTCCAACATCTCACAGTTTTTTTTCAACATCTCATTACAGTTACAAAATCTAAAATTTTCATTTCGATAACGATCAAATTAATTTAATAATTAATAATTCGTTGTCTAATAATTATAATAATAAGCTTATACGATAAAGTCAAACGAGTTGATAGATACTACTTAGTTTAAATGTTTTAAAGCATTAATAATTAAGATTTATTTGACATTATATGACATGTGACTTTAACGGGCGGCGTAATATTTATGTTTGGTTTTCAATAACACCCTGCTTAAATGGACGATCTCATCCGAATTTAATATATCGTATTAATTAATGAGATGGCCATGTCAATGATGTTTAACAATGGCCCATCTTTTGTGGGTTTCATTGTTGTAGAAATATTTTATTAACGGTTTGAGAATTTAAAAATATATCTCTATATACGAAATTTAAACAAAGTTCATTGAACTTCTATTACTCAAACGTAATTAATTGAGAGAAAGACAAACACGAGCACTGTTAATTAAAATACAACAAAATAAACATAATATATGTATGTTAACTAGTCTTGTGCATAGTTCTGCTTAGAAATTATCAATAACTTCTTAAAATACCTATTTTAGTTTGACATATTTTATTGTAAAAAAAAAAAAGGGTAGTTACTTGAAACGAAAACATTTTGCGATACAGTAAACGGCACATTTAATTGGCTAAAGTGACGCATCCTCTATCAAAGGTACTCGTATTTATGGTTCAGACAATCCTTTTATTTAAATTTACGTTGAATGAACTATTCCTAGAAATTAAAACAAAAAATATAAGTCAATGTGTACTAACAGATGTCGCTATTTCGTACGTATATAGATATACCAACTTCCTCACAATAACAAAAGCTTTCACATTTTTAATGTTGTTGGCAAATTACTGAGAACGGTAAGATAACACTTTAGAATGCTTCAGAATAAACCTCTTAGTCTATTATCAACGTAAAAACAGCTGGAGAACAAGTCGTCACTGAAATACACATGAGCATGCAATTGGTGGGAACTGCTTGTATTTAAAATAGACAGGCATGAAAAAATTAATAATAAGTACTAAAATGATGCATGTAAAAATGTAATAAAAATCAATGATTGATGAGTGTAAAAATGTAATAAAAATCAATGATTGGTGAGTGTAAAAATGTAATAAAAACCAATGATTGATGAGTGTAAAAATGTAGTAAAAATCAATGATTGATGAGCGTAAAAATGTAGTAAAAATCAATGATTGATGAGTATAAAAATTGAATCGCAATTTACGAGCTATCAAGGCCCTTCCCTTAATTGTTTATCTTTGCACTATAAATTCAAATATTTTTAAATATCTTTATTATTCCATGATTGAATTGTGTATAAATTTAATTGTAATTGAAGCGTTATCAAGGCGTTTCCCAAAATTGGTTGATACGAATTCTTACAATAAATTTAATAATATTTTTCATAAGATTGCATAAATGTTGTTTTATTCATTAGTATAATAGGCAAATAGAAAAAACATAATATTCATCATTTCACTAATGGTATACGAAAGTTACTTGACAACACATTAAAAGCCACAACTACAATTTGCTTTGATTTAAATTACACATAAATCAATCAACTGTCAATTAATCTATACTAAATTGAAGATTAAGGAACATCGTACCCTTAAGATGGGTCAAATTATTCTGAAATCAACCTATAATAGAAATTTGAGGCGGCTTTGGGGTTTGATAACATATACCCACATTTAAGTAATTACTGTGGTCTGTCCACATAAATTAATAACATTGAAGTACATAACATATAATAGGGCGATATACATACATTTTACTATGTATCTTTAAAAATACATACAAAGTCAGCAAAAGTGATTTCATTTTTCCAAAATCGTACGTGCTTGTACAAATAGACCATGCTAATCATTTTCAGCAGTTCTATACTTGAATGATGTGCTAGCAGTTTCGAAAATCTACTATTTTCACACTATATGCTACTGGCCGCTACTTTTACAGAAATAGTAACGGTGTCAAAGATTATTACCAAGGTCACTCACGTGGACGATTTACAAACACTTATGTCATAATTTATTATATATATTCAATAGCGTCGTACCTCTTGACCTTGTAGCAGGCGTGTCACACACACAGCATCTATAGCCTTCGGCATATACATCTATTAATATGCATATGTATTTTCACTTATAGGCATAATTAAGTATTTGTGACGAAATTTTTTGGGATACTAGAAGAGGTTAAATGCACGTTTTTAAGATTCGTTTAAATGCTTAATAATATTACGCCTGTATTTATTCAAGGGGCAGGCAAAGGAGTGCAACACTGCCACTGTTCACTAATTACGCGTCATGTAGTTGCCATGAATGTTGTTTTGTTGTATTGTTGTATTGTTGTATTTCTACAGTAGTTTAATACTAAAGACTCGGATTGATCGATTAATTCATTCATTATCTACCGCTATTTAAAGATTTACTACTGAGAACGCCTTTCTCTCCGCGATTGAAGTACACATAAGTTTAGCACTTGCTCCGACTTACGATGCGGATACGCATAATCATTTACCTAAGCGTTAAAAACACAATTTCGTCCATCAACTAATTATTTTTCAAAGAAATTAATAACTGCTTAGATTATTACACATACTCGAGGCGATCATCTATCGAAGAAATATAATATTTCTTATTTACACGTTATACGAATTACTATAAAAATATACATTTTATGGCGTTTTAAAGCTTAAATGGACGATGAAATGCTTGGAATCAGTTCGAATAATGTGTTTCTAACGTTTAAGAAGTATGTATGTGGGACTTTTCTTACAGGAATTTACGGGCGAGTCTCACAGACTAATTAGCACTGAAAAATTGTACGGTATTTCACGTTTCCCTGTAGTTGCATGCGTACCTTACTTTATCCTGGAAATATACAAAACGAAAGCACATTTTTATGAACTGTCGCATAAACGGAGTTGGAACGTTAATTAACTGTGTCAACGTTATCATGATCAGCCTGTATAGTTCTACTCAAGGATGGGATATCTTTCCTCGATTGGAATGGGGTAAATAATAATGTTAATAAAGGAAGTTTATTTAAATTGACTATGAGAAATAAAATTGATATACATGTTGCGCTGTAAAAATCATGCTTTTGCTTTAGTTAACAAACAATTATCACTAAACAGGCAAATAACCATTTTAAATGAATAAAACGTGAATCTAATACAAGTTAAATAATTTAAAGCAAATTATTTTAAATCAAATTTAAAATTCTTTTTCATGATTACGAAATAGAATTTTAAATTGTAATTAATTATTAATTAATTTTGGCATAAATTTGTGTACCATCGGCGTACATACATATCTTCTTTCTCACCGCATTGGATATTTCGTAAACGTAACAGGTGAAACGTGGGAGTGTTCTACACTCCTCTGCCTACCTCTTCGAGGATAACAGGCGTGATGTGACGTTTTTGGATATTTCGGTTGGACGAGATTAATTTGCGAACACCTTAAGACATAATATAATTATATACTAATTGTACCTATAAAATTATCTTCACGTTCGTCAGTTAAGGCCTCCGTCTTATTTTAGTTTGAATTCAACATCGGCGGGCTATGACAGTGCATCGATTGACATTTTATATTGCATAGCTCTTCGCCAGTTATACAATACTATTTATGAATCGCAACTTCATTTCCAATAAAAAATCCTTTTTAAAGTACAGAGTCTGGATTCGTGCCCTGTGTATCGCGATAGGCTCATCTCCTATTCTATAGATCTCAAACAACGATTCAAAAGTGGAAGTACTACAGTATCTGTCTGCCCCTAACACAGACGTGATGTTGTGTTATCCTTCATCTCTTATTGAACTCTACTAAGAGTTGATTTAAAAAGTATTTTTAAACAGCATATTTGTTATCGCATAGTTTAATATATCACCTCAATAATTTTCTTTTGAAAGCGTAACAGACATACAGACGGAGTTACTTTCGCATTTAATGTTGGTATACAAAATCATTAAAGCAGATATTCACGCCTTAGCTATTAAAAGTAAATGTGATCATTCATTTTTATCGGTTATTATAAAATTTGATTAGTGGACTAGACAACGGACCGCAACAGAATCTTAGCTTTATAAGATCACGTGATATCTACTAGAACCGTTGACTAACAAAATCTGTGAATGCCACATGAGTTGTGAAAATGTTCATAAGCCAACATAAGTCCTCAGTGGATTTGGACGGACGCTAAGTATATTCTTATAAAGACATCTAGCCCTAGTTGTTTTATTCAAAGCATGGGGACACTTTATACAAATGTATCATAATGACACATACGTTGAACTAAGTTATAATTAAGTCAATTTCTCAAATGTTTTGAGAGCTTTTTCTCTGTGAAGATATTTACTGAATAGAGTAATTCTGAACCAAATTATACAGCTGGTTCGATCCACTCAAACGGTACTTTCGAGAACTTTACTACCCCACTTTTCTGCCTCTTAACTTCTTGCTCACAACATGTTTACTGTGTTCCACTCTGACCGGTGTGGTAAACAACCAGGTGTAAAACGCTAGTCGATTCTTACTCCAACTTAGTCTTCATTAGCATCAAACTACCACGAATCCATTCATTTCAGTTCTGAGTTCCGAATATCTACATCAGTTGTTATTGACTTTTAGCCGAAAGTTTGGTAGAGATCGCTTTTTAGCGTTAAAATCGCCTGTTTTATATTTTTAAATTCATACATACATATATTAAATACATACTTATATATACGAGTATACACGCCAGGTCCCTTATGGAGTGGGCGGAGATCGAGAAATATATACTTGTATTTTCAAATTTACATTATCTTCGTTTTATTGTGTTCGGTTTTAAATAAAAAACAATTGCATTGTATCGTACCAGCCATTTCACATTTACTCCCTCATAAGTGTATCAAAATTATGTTAAAGTTCAGTCTTTTCGATTCAGAATAGTTCCGATCTTATTTTTTCGCCGTCGCTATCGCAAATCATATCACTGTTATGTCGTTGTAACTTTTCGGGAATACGTGTTCATAATAAAGGTAAGAGATCTATACAAAGTACTCGTATATTAAATATTCATTATAAATCAAATATTATATACAATATTCATATGCCTGCCTCGTAAAATAAAAAATTCACATTTTGGAAAAGACAGTCTGGATATATGACAAAAACGCGACAAATAGTTGTAATAGCGTAAATCCTATAGAGTTGAGGGAAATATGATTATGAAAATAGCTTCTGAATATGGGCAAATCCGTCGCTACGTTCTGCGTGATGCTTTGCATCCAATGCAAATCTTGTGATAGTTTAAATCATTATTCTATGGCTGTTTTCCTTCTGCTATGAAATAGATAAACGTAACATCACGCCTGTTATCCTCGAAGAGGTAGACAGAGGAGTGTAGAACACTCCTCTGCCAAGAACCATGCACCGGGCACAAAAACGCACATTTTTTAAGAGGTGCGCGCTAGGATTTGAACCCGGTCTCCCGGAGTGAGAGGTTGAATATGAAATATGTGTATCTTTAAAACACATTATAATATGTCCGAACAAATTTCGCTTAATTCATTGCCACTCTACTTTATACATCAATTATTAAAAAAATGTTTTTATCACTTTAAAGTGTTGTAATTTGCAATTTTTTTGCCGTTATTTAGTTAATAGTTTATATTGAAATAATAAAAAACCTATCAAGAAATCAAATTAAAAGTAATCAGAACTGCAATTAGACTTAGGTAAGCTATAAACTTCATACATGAAATCAGTTATACTCGACGTATTAAGAAGATATTTTCATATTGCAAACCACTTTTAGTATGTGCCATTTTTCTTTGCAATGAGAGATATATAAAATCTTATAGTACTGAAAAAAAAGGTAATTTACAATATTTGCATGCGTTTGTGTTATGCAGAAATAAAATTCACAATATTTAATGGGACGGCGCGCGGTGGCTGTATTGTCATCGGCGAAGTTTTTCACAGGATAGGTAAGTAATTTTATAAAACTTAATTGTACATCAATAATAAAGTAAATAAGATAAATTAAAAATTAGCGCAGAAGTTTCATAGAACTGTTAAAAACGTATTAGTACATTTTTATTCAAACTAGTAAATTTAAAGGGCAATGTTTTCCGTACCACCATCACGATACAAACATTTAGAACACTATTATGTTTAAAAGTACATCGAACAGTAGATATTCTTCAATTATTCGTACAGTTTCCAGTAACGTTCAAGATGACACAATAGCTTAGATAAAAAAACAAAGTGACAAACCTTTATTATAAGATATTTTATTACTTTTAACCAGCGTCGTTTCCAGAGTCCTGCGGCGTTTGCACACGAAACCCTTCACCGTTGTTTAAGGACTTCCCGTAGCGGTTATTAACATTGAACTAACGATGTGGAACTCCTAAGCCTTGAATAATTATAAAGATAGTTTGGTAATAGAACGAAACACGTTGTTTCGTATTAATTTTTATTATTGTTATCTCTAATGGTTATGTTTTATTGCCTTTATTGCTATTAACCGATTGGTTAATATTGTTGTTATACACATATTTACTGGAATAATAAAACTGAGTTGAAATATAACACCGATCTGTTTCTAATAATCCTGAAATAAAATTAAGCTATTAACTGAACTTGTAGCCAACACCGGAGTTTATTTATTGGGATCTTAAACAACAGCTGCATTTCCGATCGCAAAAAGCGTTATTAATCTAAAATAGCTTTATTGTGTATTTTTTGAATAATTATTCGTTTTTCAGCTATTTACGGTCCGTGTATAATTTTAATTTTAAGATTTTCATTTTTGTTTTTATTACGCGATTATATTCGTATCCCGTCTTTCAAATCGAAAGCAGTCGAATATTCTTGCTCGGTCTCGCTTCTCTATCATTTGCGTTAACTAATTAGTATTTTCTCCTTGTCGTATCTTATATAATATGGCAGTGAATCAATGTCCACTTCGCATCTCCTCAGTGTTGCCGCTCAGGCAACCCGGTAATGAATCAAAGTCAAAGTCAATGTATATCAAATGTACATAAGTTTTGCTCAATGAAACGTTAAGAATGAACAAAGAAATTCTCACACGCGTTACGGGATTATGATTATCGCGATGCTTGAGAATTTCGATTTAAAAACCTATTGTAAATGAATTTTACACAGGACTTTTAAAATGTTTAATTGTTTTATATGCCTTAATTGTTGAGGCTGTGTTTGCCCGTCACAAAATGGGGATTCGAGAACATAATCAGAACGCCGTTTCAGTTCAAATTTGTGGAGAATATTCATGAATACTTATCATTAGTAATGATTTTAAATTTGGGCAGTCTTGTAGATTTAATTCACATATTATAATTAAACCATTACGTCAGGTCTACATACATCACATTATTCATTTCAGTAACAAGTTAAGTAAATGTAAAGAGTCTCATGTAAATGTATGCGGAAATATATTTTAAAATGTAACATATATATACTTCTGTGCGATTAATTCCCCGAGGACTGACGATCGTGGCTTTCGAGTAAGGGACTTTCTTTACGGTATTCCGACAGTCTATCCTTTCTTCTACAATATGCTAAGCACTGTCGACTGGTTTTTCGCGTGTCGTCAAAACCATACATAAACAAATACCAAACTAAATAAAATGCGTAAAACTTGCGATATATTCAACATTTTATACTGATTATCGACAAATCTAATTGTGTTTTAAAGATAACGCTTACAAATTCAATCAAATAAAAGTACTTGACTAAAGTGGAGTATACGCAAGACGATCTATTCAATAAAGCCAGCTCTTCAATAAGTTTCCTTTTATTCAATTAGAACACTCAATTTTAATGAGCACTAAATAACGTATAATAATCACTCGCACGTTCTTATAGGCGTCTTGTAACGAAAATTGTTGTCTAATTATCTCCTGTTATACATGTACCTCCTTATGTTCTTGTCGTTCGTAATATTAACATAATATTCGTTGTTGTTAACTGGTAATTAATTGTTAATTTTCGTTATTAAAAAATAATAAATCATTTCTCATTATCCTCGCAATCCCACCCTGATGACATCGCGCCCGAATCCCATATAATTGGAACCAGCCGTATAATACATTCATAAATATGTATGGGCATTGCCAACTCATCATGATTATAAATCATATGTAAGCAAATACAGCAGGCCCTCCACTAGGAATTTCATTGTAACGTGATATATACAATACTCCATTAGGCAAAATTCATGTTTGTTCGAATTGCAAGAACCACTGAAATTTCCAATACTAAAGCATGTTAAATTGTCAGAGATATGCATATGAAAGTACGTTATGTGCAGTTCGGGATGACAGCTTGGGAATACCTTGTAATCATTACTGATGATCGATGTTTCGCTGATATACGGCACACAAATATTTTAAGCTATGAACGTTCTTTGTAATAACCAACATTACCTAGAAAACCAATTGAAAGAATACTCACGACACAAAAGAGATGAAAATATTTTTTTTTGTAATAACTGGAGATTATTCTTCATTCGAAACGATTTTAAAAATAGAATGCGTCATCTCGATACTGAATAATATAGAGCGTTGCTTTATTACAAAAAAAACCGGCAATAGAAAAGTTAAAACCTAATCCAAAAAAGTACCATATATTTCGACAGTGTTTTAAAATGGCGAATGTGAAATTCGGGCGAATTTGAACCGTATGCACCACAAAGTGGAGCCCCGAGTGTGAGCAGGCGAGCGGTGGTCGCTAAGGCAGCGTATCGAATGTGCGGCGCGCCAACCACGAGCCTCGCCGAAAAGAAAGGACCGTATACTTGTTAAATAATGACGATAGTTGCATGTTACCGAGTGAAATGCTCGTAGGGATGGAGTGTTCTGACGAGATGAGCATTTTGGTATTTAAGAGCGGGTCGGCATGGCGAATGTCATCAGTTAACACAAGCTCACACCGACAAGAACATCTCCAAAAAGCGGAGTTGTTCTAAGCAGTCATAACTCACGCGGTACCGTAAGGACTCCGACACCCCAGCCGTCTACCCCACGCACAATATGCGTGCATTCGTGGTAAGTTGCTTGCGGATTTTAATTGTGATATTTGTAGTGCATAATACATATTTTTGCACTGTTTGGCACATGCGATTAAATTTAATTTTAAATATATATTTATGTACCGAGTGATACTGGACTAAGGATCGATAATTTCCAGCCAGCTTCAGGATTTTAAGTGAAGTGTCTAGTGATTTGAAGAAAAATATGGACGCAGTGTGCCAAATAGTGCGGGAAGGCAATAATTCATATTGCCGGTGTGATACGTGATGTGTTGAAGTAATATAAAAGTGATTTACGTTGAGTTATTAGGAGATTTTATATTTTTTGCAAATATGAATGAGAATGAAATAAATTAAAAAAAAATTATTCCGCTATGTACCGAAATATATAAAAATGAAAGGTAGAGCCAGTGTACATGAAAAAAAGGATGCTAAAAGTAGTAGAAAATTGTACATAAAGGAAACGTGAGTTGCAGTTTCGATGTTCGCAAATCTCAAAAGCAATACTCGATCATTATTCAGGGCGGGTACAAATTCCATTTCACCAAGTCCTATTACACACATTGCGACTTTTAACTAACGACAAGTAAGCCCCCGATCTGTATTCCGTGTGACGTTACAAATCAAGCACGATGAACATTCTGACTATTCGTTCCGTTATTGCATAATACCGATCATTCCAAACTAATTCATTCTGCATAGCTGCCAAGTACTCTTACGAAATTACTTCGTCTGATTGTTTCGACTTAATCCCTTATTGCTATTTCTCCCAACCTTATTTTAACTCCTACTAAAATTATTGGAAATCTGGAATTGGGACTTTGGGATGAGCTACTTCCCGGTATGTATCCGAGCGAAATTGACTTAAACCATTGTTCTTATACAACTATGCTAGTTACGTAATCACTAGCGATGCCTATAGTGTATTTAATTAGTTAACATTTACATGTTGCGTTTACTGGAGTCATCATTATCAGAATAAAATTCAATGCTTTACGTAGAGCAGTAAATTTAATATAATATCAGTGTAAGTTAATAATAGTCAATATTTTAGTAAGCTTTACTGTTTGGTATTAAGTAGTAATTGCAGTTCAGAATCAAGCTGCAGAGAATACTTGTTGCTTATATAATAGCTTATAGAGTTTTCTTTTTCACAGGTACTTGCCTGTGTGGCATTAGCCTATGGGCGTCCCGAGCCTCCAGTTGGTTACAGCTACTCAGCTCCATCAACAAGATACACAGCTCCATCCAGTAGCTATGGTGCACCTTCCATCGGAGGACATAGAATAATTTCCTCTGGTGGACACTCTGATGGCATCGCCTTTGCAGGAATCTCTGGTGGATCTCACTCTGGTGGAATCTCTATCGGTGGAGGACACTCCTCTGGTGGATTATCTCTTGGAGGTGGACACTCTTCTGGCGGACTTTCCTTCGGCGGTGGCAGCATTGGCGGTGGAATTGGATTTGGCGGAGATTCAGGATTCGGTGGTGGTTACGCCGGTGGATACTCCGGAGCACCTCTCGTCCAGAAGCATATTTACGTGCACGTTCCCCCACCAGAACCCCAAGAACAGAGGATTCCTAATATCCCTGCTGTTGCGCCTCCCCAGAAACACTACAAGATCATTTTCATCAAGGCCCCGACTCCTCCTACCCCTGTTGCTCCCATCATCCCTGTTCAACCTCAGGATGAAGAGAAGACTCTTGTCTACGTCCTGGTTAAGAGGCCCGAAGATCAGCCCGACATCATCATTCCCACGCCTGCCCCCACTCAACCATCGAAACCCGAAGTTTACTTTATCAAGTACCAGACCCAGAAGGAGGGTGGAATCGGTGGCGGTGCTATCGGCGGTGGAGCCATCGGGGGTGGCGCCCTTGGCGGTGGAGGTCTGGATGGTGGTGCTATTGGTGGTGGTGACTTGGCTGCGGTCAGCATTGCCGGAGGTGCTGGAATCGAAGGCGCTGGAATCGGTGGTAGCGGTGGACACGGTGGCGCAGATATCGGTGCTGATTTTGGCACAAGCGGTGGGGATGACAGTGGAGCGGTAAGCGGTCACGGTGGTGCTACTAGCACCCAATACGGTCCCCCTGGCCACGTAGCCGGACCCCTACACTAAATGAGCAGATAGGCGTGGGTGGAAGGATAACAACAATATTTATTGCTGAGCGAATATAATCATGAAAGCGCGACCAGGGTCGTGTATTCTCAACAATCGTGATTGAAAATCTCCGAAGCTTCCTGTTTCCGCCACCTGCAGCTTGCGGCCGAATGCATTGTACATAGTCATCCTTCCGTGTTCATCCGCAGGCTCCATTGTTCAAATCCCTGTATTATCACGCGACATAAACCGAGTCTTTGATAGTTATATCATCGCTACTAATCTTTACTTGTTATTAGTGCACAGTGTTAATGTTGTTCGAAAGAAGATATTTTATTGCGACTGTTACGTTTATGTATTATAAATAGCTTTTTTATTTTTATAATAAAATATAAATATGATGCAACGTTGTTTGTTGGAAATACCTAATGGGGAACGGGTGGTCCGAACAATTATTGCGTCACAACAGAAAGTAGTCGTGAAAGGTTGCCCAGACGGCGGGCCGAGGGCGGTCGGCGGCGGTGGCGCGCGGGCTCCTTTCTCGCAGGTGACCAGTACGATTAGCTTCTACATTAAATTAAAATGGTGAACAATCATATCGGAGTCATACAGTATTGCGTAATGGCGTGGACTCGCAGTGGATCACGAACGAGCGGCGAGCGGCGAATGGAGAGCGGTTGTGGGGCACGCCGCGGCCGTGGGTCGGCGATCACCGTGCACGGTGCGGAAGGCTACCACTCTCGTTAATGGTAACTTTAATGGATCACACAAGTAATCATACGTTCCTATAATTTAGTGGTAGCGGAACAATTACATAAAATCCGTCCATTAACCGACCTGTGTGCAGTGTCGAAATACTATATTTTATATTTCCGACCTACATTTTTCACTTTCGCATTTATGGTTTACATTTTATCCATGTCCTTTTACGATATTACCTTTGATCTATATTTGATCTACAATATAGTCAAGTTTTATGATTACACTATAATTTACAAACATGCAAATGAGAGACAATTATATAAAAATATGTCAAGATTTTATAGAATTATACAGGTATGAGTAAAATGAAGAGTCTTTAACGTGGTTATATATGTACCGGCTTAACTCACGTACGTTTTTCGGGATGGCCCGACTAGTTTCGGACCTGTACGAGGTCCTTCCTTTTGAGGTCCTGCCGTTTGCAGCGTGGTCGCGGCGGCGGCAGACGCGATCTAGTCGATTAGTCGCGCCGATTAGTCCGATCGATTAGTCTTAGAGTTAAGCCGGTACGTATATAATCATGTGTATAAATACTCACGAAAAAAATTAATAGTAAAATAGTCTATAACGTATTCACATTAGACGACACAAGAAATGTTATAATATATTATATCTTCGTTTGATTAAGTTCCACTTTTACTACTTCTTGTGTTTGCTTATTAAATACGAAATACGTCAAAATAATTTAAGAACGGGTTTCATGTTCACGGGTTTTTTTTTTAATATATCATTCCATTCAATCATTTTCGTACTAAACTTTTTCGACACTGCTCTTAGCAGTTAAATTATAGTATCATGTTATTATAATGTGATATTTACGTGTTATAATATATACCCAGAAAATCGGTGATACCACTTAGTAATTTATTCAGAATGTGACAAATTAATTAAACTTTACTCGTACAATAATTTATAGCAACTTTACGTTTTCAGCGGAACTTCCACCAAATAAGCTTCCACTAGTAGGCATGTTTACATCATCATATCTCTGCCATTTGGATCGGTTCAAGTACAGCTTACCAGCGAACTTGTCCATGTATTGTTTTAAGCTGATCTACTGGTATTTGACAAGATATAACGACTCTTACGTAACGACAAGGACGCAGGCTGTGCTTAGCCTGCCTTCAGAAGGAAACATGTAAATTAACTATTAGCTTCACCTATTCTAAGGTCGACGCGTTTGATATTGCTTAACTTTCCATATGGTGTGGAATCTTCAAACGCGTTCGGTTTAGGATCACCCCAAACCAACATTTCCAGCTAATAGAACCGTGCAAGGTTTAACCTTCTTCAATTTACCAATCGAAAATGCTATGGTGATACGAACATACCCTGTTATTGTACAAAGACATATTTAAATAAAGAATGTACAATATGCTAGACGTCATGAATGAAACAGTAAGAAAAAATAGAATTAGAACATCGTAACTGCGATTAAGTTAATGTGTCAACACGAGATTGTACAATATTTTTCATTACAAATACTCTAGTGGCGTGATCTTGTTACAGATAGTGTCGCTAAGAATTATTTTTCTCCGTGAAACAGCAATGAATATCAACGAGCTGAACCACAAATCCTAGAATACTGCTGTCCTCGTATATGAAATAGGGAAAGGGGAGACAACTGGCCCATTGTGTCGGCGTAACAATAGCTCCGCTAAGACGTGTGAACTTCTAGGATAAGCATAGTATTCAGAGCTGTGAGATATGTACGTGGTGACATGAAGAGAAAATGGAAAAGTGGGGAAGCACTGAAATAATTACATACCTTAATTAACTGTTCCTACTTAACACGATTATAAACGATAAATCCAGTAGGCAACGATTTAATAAATCACTAAGGTTTTAATGCTTCGCAAGCTGATTAGTTCTCAATTGAAGATAATACGAAGAATATTTCTATCTTTCATCAATTCTCCTAATCCCTATCCTTTTCAGTTGCTTTAGTTGAGCCCTGAAAGTTGCGACAAAAAGTCGGTGATTCTGGTCGAACACAGGTTGGAAGTGTAACAAATTTACACAGATTACGCAAAACTGTAACTATCTTCACGGTAACTGTGAAGAATTGTCCTTTGATATTGGCAACGTGCCGAAAAACCGGGGAGGGGCACACGCCCTGAAGAGCCGTTGCGAGTCGTTATTTCCACTCCACTTGTTACGAGCGCACCTAAACTTGAACAGTTGTTTGTTCGTTACAAGAAAATATATGTTATGTCATTACAATGTACACGTGGTATGCGTAGCGACCGTAACTCAGAAGTTATAAATGAAATTTAAAAAATAAAATGACTTTACTTATCATTATAAGGCATACATTTAGTTCGTATTTCTGATATAAACGAGTATCATTGTGGTGGAGAGCTAATTAGATTTCTGTGTTTCCTTTTACGTTCTGGCCAAAACAAAGTTGACTATGAAGATAGAGTAGGCATCAATAAAATTATTATGAATGAAAGTAAACGTACCGAACATGATAATAATAAAATAATAGTAATAACCGACCCATTTGTCATTCCACTATTGGAATATGGGTCTCCTCTCATATTGAGAGGGTTAAGGCAATAGTCTGCCACGCTGGCCAAGTGCGGGTTGGCAGACTACA